>VMDO01002646.1:115075-162644 GCA_007922755.1 Pedetes capensis
ATAGAAAAATATTACCAAGCAAATGATAGAGAAGACTTAGATGGGGAGGGTGGGAGGGGGCAAAGCATACTGGAGGGTAAGGGGGAACCTATATGAATAATGTACATCAAAATCCATATATGGAAATGTCACAATGAAAAGCATGTCAGAATGAATCACATTAAGGTGTACATTAAAAATTTCCAATAAAAAATTGCTCTTCCACTGAGCTGTACCCCCAATCTCTCTTTTATTTTTTAAATGGAGATAGGATCTTATTAAGTTATGCAGGCTGTCTGTAGCCTCAAATGTGTGATCCTCCTGCCTTTGCCTCCCTAGTCGCTTGGAATTACAGGTGACTGTGCTGAGCTGAGTAGGGTCTTCTTTACAAGAGCAAATCTTCTGTTAAAAAGTCTTGCCTGGGGCTGGGAATGTAGCTCAATAGTAAAGTGCTTGCCTAGTATGTGTGAAGCCCTGGGTTCTATCTCTTGTACCACACAAAAGGGAAAGCAAACAAACAATATCATCTGGTATTTTGCTAATGATTTTTGACAAAGTTATATCAGGTTGCTCCCAAATTTCCCTACACTCATCATCTTGAAGGTAAAAACCTGGAGGCTGACTACAATTAGGCAGCAAAGGTTATAATATGTCTGAAGTTTTCTATACTTGTGGGTGTCTGTAGGTTTCAGAGCTTTTACAGATGCATAATGTTTCCTCAAATGGCTTATTTCTTTACAAGCTTATTTTTTATGAGGTAGAAATACAGTTGTTAGTCTTTTATATATTATGTCTCATGAATTGTGGATGGAAATTGCTTAATTGCAATGTCTTCAAGTACACATGGAGCTTTCTAGACTGATATAGTGTTCTATACCATGCTCCTGACTCTCTAGTCAGTAATGGCAACTTCAAATATTTTGGCAATTGGGGCTGTGGATGTAGCTCAGTGGTGCAGCGCTTACCTAGCAGGCATAAGGCCCTGGGTTCCATTTCCAGCACGGCAAAAACCTAAACCAAATATTTTGGCTTTTTCTTTTCTTTTCTTTTCCTACAAAAGGTCTTTGTATGTTAAACAGTTTCTGACAGGAAGACTAGGTTTTGAGATCTGTTGCATAGCAGGATGACTATAGTTAATGACAATGTATCTTTCAATATAACTAATAGAGCAAATTTAAAATATCTCACCTCAAAAAATGATAGATAAATGAGATGATGAATATGCTAATTAGCTTGACTTAATTATTTCACATAGAATACATATGTCAAAATAACACATTATTATTGCATGTATATACGCAATAATGACTTGTCAATAAAAATAACACTAACACAAAAGGAAAATACCCTTATAAATTCTATTATATAGTAGAAAATATCCTAAAATTTAAATAATGGTATATGGCTTTAAGTTTTCTTAATTATAATGGCTGAATTAGAATTTAAAATAACTATATAATTATGGGCTGGGGTTTAGCTCAGTTGGTAAAGCGCCTGCTCTGCAGTCTCTGAGGTCCTGGATTCGATGCCCAGAATCACAAAAATGAGAGAAAGATGTGGAAATCCACTCTTTAAAACAATCCCAAAACAATTAGCTATTGAAAACCCTATGAGGGTCACCATGAGTCCAACATGACTCAATGGCACCAAACAATATAGTTACACTTTTATTGCTAAATTTTGGCTTAAAGTAATTTGTAAATATAGGAAATATTAAATAAAACACTAGGCTGCATTTTACAAGACAAAACACACATATCTATAGAGAGATATGCAGGCACATAGAAGTTTTAATATGTAGTCTTTATTGGCGCAAGTTCTGAACAATTTCAAGATTGTTTTGGCCTTGAACTTATGAATCCAATTTTATAAAATTTTTTATCTGTAGCAAAGCTAGTGGTTTGATGGTTGAAGAATATATATCTTAATCCTTTTATCAGTTTTCACTACCAACAAGAGATATTTCAGAATTTCAGCTTCAGTTTGAAAGTTTGAAAAAGGAGACCCAAGAAAAATCTTTTTAAAAATATACTGCTGAAAATTAATGTCTTCTACATCTGTGTTATTCTGTTAGATTTCCAGATTTTCACATTAGCATTTGGAGCTAAGTCACTTAAAATCTTTTTGTATTGATGGAGGTGTTAATGAGTTTACTGGAACTTTGGAAATATTATCAGAACAGAAAAGATAGGCAGAGTGCCAGTGTGGAAGAAAATATATAAAATTCTGGCTTTTGGCTTTTTATCTCTGGACTTTTCTTCTCATTTCCTCCATTATTTCATAGATTTAACCAAAATTTATTTTTAAAAAGTAATGAGTCCTATTTTTCACCTAACGCATATCCATTTATAAGGTCATACAAGATACAGTTACTGCTATAATAAAGTCTTTTTAAACCGAAAACCATAGAGCTGTTCATCCTTGTTACAATAGTTTTTTCAGAGATTCCAGGATGGAAATTGGTGTCCAGTATTCGCTTCATTTCCCCCCAAAGCTACTGTTTCTGGGTAGTTTCATGAAGTGATAATATTGGCCCCACTTTAATGCTACTACAAAGCTTCTCTCAGTCTTTATATTTGGATGGGACAAACTGCAATTTGATGAGTTGTCAACTTAGCTGATGATTTTAGTTTTGACCTAGTTTCAATGATTTGTGCATAATTTGAAAAATATAAGGGAAACATTAAAAATGAGATCAAATATGAATTCTAGCCAGAGCTGTCCATGCCTCAGTGCTGAAAACCAGGCAGGAACTGCATCCAATTCTCTGCAGCATGCTCCAGAACCCATAGCATTGTGGCAAAGAGCTGGGAGACAGTTGAGCCCTTAACAGATGTCATGGGGGAAACACACCAGTGGGTTTGAGAGCACTGACTTCTTTTTTCTTTTCTTTTCATGTATTTCTTTTTTTCTTTTTTTCTTTCTTTCAGTACTTGGAAGTTGAACCCAGGACCACATGCATGCTTTGCAAGTGGTCTACTGCTGGGCTACCCTCAGACCATTTTCTATTTTTAATCTTGAGACAGGGTATTGCTAAGTTACACACGCTGCCTCTGGCCTCAAACCTGCAATCCTCTTGCCTCCACCTCCTGAGTTGCTGGGACTATAGGCATGAGCCACTACACCCAGCAAGAGCACTGATTTCCAGTTCCTTCTGCAGCTGACTTGGTGGAGGTGTTAATGATTGCACTGGGACTTTGGAAATATTATCAGAACAGGGACCTGCACCAATGACAAACCTGAGATATTTAAAATGGACCTCAACATGAAATATATGAAAATCTGATAAATATTATGTGGTTTTACATTCATGGGAAAGCAGATTAAGATCTCTTTTCCTGGAATTTGGATTATCAATGCCTTTCTTAAATGAGATGTTGATTCCTGTTTTTTCCTCTCTAATAGCATCAATAACTTCTGTCAACTCCTTATAGAAAACATACACTGAATTCTTCCCAAGCCTATGAAACCCATGATTTGGCATCTTCCTATAGCTCTAACCTCACTTCTAGTTTACAGCAACTACCAAGCCTCATTTGGTTCCATTTTCCCACCTTGGAGAACACTCAGTCTTTGCCTTGGCTGGAATTTGCTTCCTTCACATCTGGCTTGGCTCCTTTTAACTTTAATGTCACATCTTCTCAAGGCAACACAATACTGCTATAACAATCAGAGAAATAGGACAGATCAATAGATAAGGCTTTTACTACTCTTTCACTATCCCTCTGGCAGCATGTAGTTGTAGGATAAGTTTATAACTGTGGTCACTTCAGCTTTTAAGAATTAGGTTTATTTTTCCAGGTGTGATGAAGCACATCTGTAATCCCAGAATCTTGGGAGGCTGAGGCAGGATGAATGAGAGTTTGAGGCCAAAGGCAGCCTGTGCAATTTAGTGACATCCTGACTCAAAATAAAAAATAAAAATGGGGCTGGGGATATGGCTCAGGGCTGAGCACTTGCCTAGCTTGCTTGAAGCCCTGGGTACAATCCTCTAGTACTGCAAAATAAATAAATAAGAATTAAGTTTATTCTAATACCTTTGTAAAACTGAGCATGAGTAGGGAATAAAACGAGTTGCAGTGGTTATTCAGAGATGTGATTATATCAGTCCCAGGTCTCACTGTTTCTTTGAAAGGTACACTTGAACAACCCATGGTTGTTATTTCTTATGGTCCACTCTACCGTCTTTTTCTCAATCAGTTGGTTCATTAGATACTTTAGAATGGAAGTTTTTTTTGGGGGGGGGATTGTTTTGTTTTGTGTTTTTGTTTGTTTTGTTTGTTTTTGTTGTTGTTGTTGTGTTTGGTTTTTGGGGGGATTTTGTTTCTTTTTTTTGTACTGAGGGGCTGAACCCAGGGGCTTGCATATACTTTGCAAGTTCTCTGCCACTGAGCTACACCACCAGCCCCTTTTATATTTTTTAAATTGAGACAGGATCTCACTAAGTCACATAGACTGCCTCTGGTCTCAAACCTGTGATCCTCCTGCCATTGCCTCCTGAGTTGATGGGGTTTGAGGCCTTCCAACAAACCCAGCTTAAAATGGAAGATTCCTTTCTTCTTCCATTGCCCTTCCCTCCCCTCCTCTCCCCTCCCCTCCCCTCCCCTCTCTCTCATTTCCCTTCCCTTCCCTTCTTTTCCCTTCCTTTCCCTTTCTCTTAGAAAAGTTTACAAATAAGAGCTTTTTGATGGTAAGGGGAAAAAATGTCTCAAACTAAGTCTCAAACAGATAAGTGTATTATCTGTCATCTCTTTACCACAAGTGCTTGTGTTGCTTCTGATTTCTCTTGGTGGTGATTCAGTCATTCAAGAAACCTATGCCAAGTTTGAGAGACAGACACTACTTCTGTATGTCCATGAAGCTCACCTTCCCTTAGCAGGGGTGAACAGCACATGCATAGTGATACAGACCATCTGTTATTGCAATCAGACAAGAGCTCTAGAGGCAACATTGCCTCCTGAGACTGCTCAAGGCATCCTAACCTGCATGAGGAGGCTCAGAATGAACTTCATTAAGAAGTTGCATTGAAGCTAAGTGCTGAAGAAAGGGAGCCAATTGGCCACAGAAAAAAGGGAGAAAAGAGTGGTGTGCTTAGAGCCTTTGAAGGCTCTTAAGCACACATGTGACATGATCAAATTATGCTTAAGTGAGATCACTGTAGTGACTCTGAAAAGAATGAATTGGAGAGGAGGAAAATGAAAGCAGAGAGGATGTTAGGAAGCTATTGAAGCTATTGCTGAAAGAGACAGTGGTAGCTTAGGTAGGGGAAAGGTATTGGTGATGGAGAGAGTAGATATGTTTTTGAGATATAATATTCTTATAAATGCCCCATGAGAATAGGCAGATTCTAACTAGTAGTATTTCCTATAGCTTTCATGATCTGGCATTCAGGCTTTATTTAAAGTAAAACTCCTCTGAAGACTTCTTTTGTGACAAATTATTAGGTTGAAAGAACATCTAGAAATGTGCTTGTAAAATCAGCTCTTATAGAGTAATCACAAAATTCATGAGGCAATCATGAAAGGTATAGAAGTAAATGGAAAACCAAAGGAAATGTGATTTTTATATGTCATTATGACAAACATATTTTGATGTGCTAAGTGTAGCAAGGGGCTGGGATTTAGCTCAGTTGGTAGAGTGATGCTCTACCGTCTCTGACGTCCCGAGTTTGATTCCCAACACCACAAAAATGGGAGAAGGACCTAACAATCCATTTCTTAGGCAATCCCAAGACAATCAGCCATTGACAACCCTATGAGGGTTGCTATGAGTTGGATGACTCGAAGGCACCTAACAACAAGTGTAGCAAAAACAATTGTTTAAAGGAAAAAATTAATTTCGAATACGCATCCATGAAGAAAGAAAAAGTGTAACTTTTGGTAAGAGGGTTTATATGAAGTAGATTCTTTCTAGATTCTTCCTCTTTCTAAATTAAAGGATTAATAAAAGTCTTTTAAGCCATCAACTTCTTATTCAGTATATTTCATGTAAGATTAATATACTTTGAAATATTTCAAATGAAAAGAACTTTTCAAATACTTTCTATACTTAAAGAACAACTGAATATTGGGAAAAATTGTTTTTTGTTTGTGCCAGGGATTGAACCCAGGGCTTCAAGCATGCTAGGCAAGTGCTCTAGCTACACTCCTAGCCCCTGTTTTTTAAAACAAAACTATATCCACTATAAACTTATATGGAAAGCAATTTGACCGCTATTTCTTCATAATTTCAAATCTGAACACAAGGAATCCTTAAAAATTCATAATAGATTAAGTATGGGACTATATTTACTTTTTAAAATAGACTGTGTTTTTGTAGAGCAGTTTTACATACACAGAAAAGTTATGCAGAAGCCAGGTGTAGTGGCACACACCTGTAATCCCAGTGGCTCAGGAGGCGGAGGCAGGAGGATCGCAAGTTCGAGACCAGAGGAAGTCTGCCTAATTTAGCGAGACCTTGTCTCAAAAAGTAAAAAGATGGGCTGGGGGTGGAACTCACTTGCGAAACATGCAAGTGTGAGGCACTGGGTTCAACCTCCAGTACTACAAAAAACAAAACAAAACAAATAAAAGTTGTGCAGAAAGCAGAGTTCCTATATACTCTTCTTCCTTTGGCAGATGTTATCTTATACTTAGGATCTTGCATTAATGTGGTACATTTATTACAACTGATGGCCCCATATTGGTTCATTAAGTGAAGTTCATAGTTTACATTACCATCTTCTCTGTCTTGTACACTCTATAGGTTTTGACAATTATGGTATCTTAAAGAATCGTTTTATTGCTCTAAAATTCCCCTATGCTTCACCTATTCATCCCTCTTCATTTATTCCCTGGACTCCTGGTCCCAATTGATCAATTTGGTATCTCTATAATTTTGCTTTTTGTAGAGTGTCATATAGTTGGAATCATATGGTATTTCATTTTTTAAGACTGTCTTCTTTCATTTAGCAATATTTATTTAAAGTTCCTCCATGTCTTTTTAATTTTTGTATCTTAGTACCTTATTCCTTCCTGCTAAATGATAGCCCATTGTCTGGATGCACAACAATTTATCTATTCACCTGTTGAAGGACATCTTAGTGGCCTCCATTCTTGGCCATTTTGAATAAAGATACTATAAATAATATTCATGTACATGTTTTGTGTGGGCATAAGTTTTCAATTCATTTATTAAATCACTAGGAATATGATTGCTGCATCATACTCTAAACACTTATGAACCTTTGTAAGCAACTGTTAGCTTGTCTTTGAAGTGGCTGTACCATTTTGCCTTTTTTTTTTTTTCCTTCAATACTGGGGGTTGAACCCAGGGCCTTGCACTTGCATGCTTTGCAAGTGCTGGACCACTGAGCTGAACCCTCAGCCCATTTTTTTTTTTTTACTTTTTGAGAGAGGGTCTTGCTAAATTTCTTAGACTGCCCATAGTCTCGAAGTTGCGATCCTCCTCCCTCTACCTCCTGAGCCGCTGGGATTACAGGCCTGCGCCACCATGCCAGGCTCTCCATTTTGCCTTCTTATCCACAGTACACAAGAATTCTTGTTGCTTAGAAGGTCTGATTCAATTTTGCTTGTAATGATCCATTTCTTCCAGCTCTATGTATTGAAAACAGTACTCTTTCTTCAATGAATTGCCTTTGCTCATTTGTCAAAGATAAATTGAATTCATTTGTCTGGGTCTCTTTCTGGACTCTCTAGTCTGTTCTATTGATGTGTTTATCCATTCTTTCACAAATACTGTGCTGTCTTTATCATTATAGTATGACAGTAAGTCTTGAAACTAGGTAATGTCAATCCTCTGACCAACTTCTTCCATTGTGCATTCGCCGTTCTGATCCTATTGCTTTTCCATATAAACTTTGGAATTAATTTGTCAATGTCAATAAAATAATCTTGTGGTATTTTATTGAGATTGTATGGAATCTGTATACCAAGTTGAGAAAAATTGATGATGGAATCTATATACCAAGTTGAGAAAAATTGATGTCTTAGTAAGTATGTCTTCATGTCTCTTCATTATTTATATTTTCTTTGATTTCTGTCATCAGAGTTCTGGAAGTTCAGCACTTACTTTTTAGATGACCTGTTATATAAGTTTAAATTTCTCTGTCTAAATTTGGAGAAATCTATATTAACTTGTACTTAACCTACTACTGTGTTTTTAAATAATATTCTCCCATTATCAAAACAAAAATCAAAAGAAAAAATTATAGCATTTGGAGAGCTCTGAGTGAAACAAAATAAAAATAGCATAAATAATAACTAGAAATTACCAAGAAATAATTTCTTCAGGTTTTTTTTCAGTACTGGAGTTTGAACCCAGGGCCTCGTGCTTGCTAGGAAATGCCCCCAGCACTGAACCACACTACCAGCCCCTTTTTATTTTTTATTTTTGACACAGGGTCTCACTGAGTTGCACAAGTTACCTCTGGCCTCAAACCTGCAATCTTACTGCCTCAGTCTCCAGAGTAGCTGGGATTACATGTGTTTGCCACAACACATGACTAATTTATTCAGTATCTTTATGCATAAAATGCATAGCTATTGATAACAAACAGGCCTTAGTTGTAAAGTATTCATTGAATGGAGATTACTTTCTTATGAAACTTCAATGTATACTTCTGGCAATATAATTCCTATATGATTATAATGGGCTGGGATTTAGCTCAGTTGATAGAGTGCTGCTCTGCCATCTCTGAGGTCCTGAGTTCGAATCCCAGCACCGCAAAATGGGAGAAGGACCTGGCAACCCACTCCCAAGGCAATCCCGAAACAGCCATTGAAAACCCTATGAGGGTCGCTCTGAGCCAGACTCGACTGACAGCACCTAACAACAACAACAACAACATGTTTATAATATTCCTTTGTAACTTAAAAAAGAATTTTAAATATCAATAGTTCATAATGTTTGAGAGTCTTTATGGTGAAATAAGTTAAATTTAATATAATGAAATATTCAATAATAAAACATTGATAACGTGTCAAAAATAAGAATCTGGCATGGTGACACACACCTGTAATCTCAGTGACTCGGGAGTCAGAGGCAGGAGGATTGCAAGTTCAATATTAAAGGCAGTCTGTGTAATTTAGCAAGACCCTGTCTCAAAAACTAAAAAAATGGGCTGGGGGTGCAGTTCAGTGGTACAGCACTTGCAAAGCATGCAAGTGTGAGGCCCTGGGTTCAACCCCTTAGTACTGTTAAAAAAAAAAAAAAGATCGGTGTCAAAAATAATATCTATGTTGAAGAAATTCACTGACTGAAAGGTCTACCAAGTGAATTTATTTTATTTAACTTGGTCTGTCTGTGACTTTAAGTGATGTTTTGCATTGTTGCAAGGAGAATTTGAGATAGTTCATGTGAATAAGTACAGTTAGAAAATATTTCTTTACATATAGTTGGTTTTTAATAAATTATTGAAATTGAATGGATTTTAAAATGAATGAATAACAACTAACCAAGGATAGAGGGAAGGCAATGATGGAGTTTTTAAATGAAATGAATTAGTATACAGAAATAGGTACATAAAACTGTAACAAAATTTTGAACAAAATAGACTCATCAATCAAGACAATGAATAAAAGATAATCAGATATGAGTCCCTCACACATAAAATTTCCTTGTAAAATTTAGTCTTAAAAGAATATAAATTGCTGATCCAACAAGAAAAAATAATTTAAAGTAATTATTTACAGGTGAGTTAGTCTTTTAGTTGAATTTTCAGTGTGACAGTTTTGTATAGTAAGAGACCACATCTCACAGTGACAACATAGAAAATGAGTGACAATAAACACAGTTTGTTTTTTATCTAATTGAATTCTTATATTTACATTTATACAAATAGAATATTAATATGTTAGGATTTGAAAAGGAGAGTTTCTCTAAGGAAGATTTTAGTTCTTAATACTTCATTATCTAAAATTTGTATTAAATACTGCATAAGACCCTTTTCTGCAGCCATGGCACCCTGATATCTGATTCTGCCTTATCCCAGCAGCTAAGCATGGTGGGCCTTGTTAGTCATTGGATGGGAGACTGCTTGGGAATACCAGGTGCTGCAGGCTAGAGAGAAGGACCTGGCAATCCATTCGTGAAACAATCTGCCATTGAAAACCCTATGAATAGCAGACTATGACATTAGTCTCAGGCGTGGCACAATGTCAGGTAGTATTTCATTCTGTTGTATGTAGGATCACTAAGAGTCGAACCCAACTCAACAGCACCTAACAGCAACAAGACCCTTTAACCTCTGTGTGTCTGTCAGTTTGTCATACTGTGGAGGCTTGTATGTTGCTATGATACAGAAAGCTATGCCACCAGGATTTCAGGTACCTGCAGGGCCACTCATGATGGACAGGGTTCAGTGAGCTTCCAGACCAAGACAGATTAGAGAGATGGACCTGGCTGCTCACTCCCAAAACAATTAGCCTTTAAAAGCCCTATGAATAGCAGAGAAACATTGTCAAATATGGTGCCAGAAAATGAGCCTCCCCAGTTGGGCACTGAAGAAACAACTGGGGAAGAGTTGCTTCCTCAAAATACAATCAACCTCAATGATGGGAATGGAGTAAAGCTCCTGGTACCTCCTTTTGCTGATATGGCATGACTCAAAATGAGAAGAAACAAGAGTATCTGCAACAGTGAGCTCAAAATTAAAAAGATCATGTGCACAGCACAGTGCAGAGTAGTGCTTTGTTCTGCTGTACTTAAAGAGTTGCTATGAGTTGAACCTGATTCCATGGCACCTAACAGCAACTACCTAACAAGACCCTCCAGAGAGAAAAAGTAAAACTTTATAAATATTTCTTTGGTACATGTCTAGGAGAGTTGATTCATGGCGTGAATATACACATTAAATACTGAGATAAATAGTATCTAACAGGTACTATTCAGGGCTCTGGAAAATAAAAAGATAAGTAAAGAACAAATGACTGTGGGAGTGGACAGCCTATTGGAAAGTAGGATGTGTGCCAGTCATAAAAACCAATGGTAGCGTATGATCTAATATACACGTGTGTCCACAGAAGCTCCAAGGAGCCTGGGAGTAGCTAGGAGAAGGGAAGAATTTCTAAGACACAGAGCTGGACATTAGGCACAGTAATTCAGGCCGCAAAATATTAGTGGCTTTTGCCACTGCAAAATATGCAGAAATGCCCATACAGAAAAGCTAATAATATTCTATGATGAGTCTGTTATTAGACTAATAGTTCTGTATATAACCTATACATATATCTTTTAGACTATTGTTCTATATGGCAAAATAAGCAGATTCTACACTTTACAAAAATGCAAGTACATTGTTTTCCCTGTTTTGTTAAAAAACAAAAAGCAAAGGCTTTTGGCTTTTTATCCAAGTACTAGTACCCAGGGTGGTATATTTTACTCTCTATAGGTTTATTGATACTTAGAAACACCATCATTGAACAAATCAGCATGTCTGTTTGCAAGGGTTATATACAACCCCAATTTACTGAGTAGATTGAGACAAATTACCTTATGTGTATAGTGGAAGATTTTTCTTCTCTGAATAAACTAAAATTATGGACTACTAAAGCCTGATGGGAGAATTGTTTGGCTTTTGAAACAGTATATTTTTAACATATAAGCCAGCAAAGACCTAATTATCTGGTCTACCAACAAAATGATTTTTGTCTCTATATTAATAAATGTAAATAATTATTCTACCACTTAGTAATGTTAGAATGGCTGTGGATTTCCTTCTCTAAGGGCTTCGGTTCCAGTGCCTCAGGCTGCTCCATGAACTGTGCAGAAGCAAATTTAGGTCATGATCAATATGAGCAATTAAAAAGCCTTTGCAAAGTGGGTAAGGGTTTGAATTCATTTAATTACTTTAAACTCAATGTGGAAAAAGAAAAGTTTCCTTTTTCTGTCAAAGTTTATCCAGAATTATTTCCAGCATTTAGAAGTGCAGATTTGCTTTGTGTAAACTAGTTCTATTCATCTAAAAATAGACTACCCATAGAGCGTTATTAACTTTTCTGTGTAGGCATTTATGCACAACCTAGGCTGTCACTCTCTGCAGCAAGATAAGAAAATACCCTCAGGTCTCCTTCTTACTGTGAAAGCTTTCTGGAAAAATAAAAGGGAAAGGCTGCTCAGAGTATATGTGATGTAAAGAAGAGTACAGTGTTTTCAGATCTCAGTGGTAAACTCCATGGAAGAATTAATTTATGGATGTGACTAAGGCTTGTTGTTGTTGTTAGGTGCCGTTGAGTCTGTATCCGACTCATAGCGATCCTCTGTACAACAGGGGAAACACTATTGTCAATGCTTCTCTGCTGTGCATAGGGTTTTCAATGGCAGATTGATTTTTGGGAGGGGGTTGCCAGGTCCTTCTCCCAAGTGACTAAGGCTTAGTGTTGTTAAAGATGGGCCTCGGCATGAATCCTGTGTCAAAATTATCTGATGTCTTCCAAGGAAACCTACATGGCACTTAGTTCCTCTTGTCTTCCAGCAAGAAGGTTGATATCCATGAATCTTGTCTTTTTAAGGAAAGCAGATATGGACACTTCTAAACAGAATAAAAATTAATAAAAGTAAGGGCTGGGATTTAGCTCAGCTGATAGAGCACCAGTCTGCAGTCTCTGAGGTCCTGGGTTCGATTCTCAGCACCACAAAAATGGAAGAACGATCTGGCAATCCACTCCCAAGGCAATCCCGTAACAATCAGCCATTGAAAACCCTATGAGAGTCACTATGAGTAAAGAAATAATGCAAATATCTCAGGAAAGTAAAATGTTAGTATAACAGATACCAGAGTCTTTTGTCAATAATATGCTTTAAACTTCAAGTACTTTTTCTGCTTCTCTGAGATGCTTATTTTAGATAGCTAGATACCATACATGTCATCGTTGTTGTTACCTGCCATTGAGTCAGGTCTGACTCATAGCAACCCTATGTACAACTGAGAGAAACACTACCTGACCATGTGCCATGCCTGGCACTATGTCAGTGCTTCTCTGCTATTCATAGGGTTTCAATGGTGGATTGTGTGGGGTGTGGGATGTCAGGTCCTTGTCCCAAGCCTCCCAAGCACCCAGTGTTCTCATGTGGTCTCCTATCCAAGTACTAACCAGGCTTGACAATGCTTAGCTTCCAAGATCTGACAGGATCAGACACCATAGTGGTACAACTGCAGACAAATACCATAGATGGATGAGTTTACACATATGAATAGTGTACAAGGGAATTTTCTTTTCAGTATGCTTCTTTTTCTCATAACATTTATGAAATTTTAATGTACACCTCTTCCTCCTGAGTTTTTATTTCCTCAGTCTCTCACATTACATCAACTAGTGTCCATTATATCTTATGCTATAATTGAACTTGTCTATTAAAAAACTCATTTAGTGAAAATCATTTGCTGGGTAGACAAGAAGTTATGAAAAAAGGCAGCTGAAAGTTTTTAGCTTGATTTGTATATTCAACTTCCTTCCCTATTCAAGATGCCAAGAATTTGATCAGAAATGCACCCCCAAGTTACTATATAGACAGTTGTTGTTGTTAGGTGCTGATAAATCAGGTCTGACTCCATAGTGACCCTCACAGAGTTTTCAATGGTTGATTTTTCTGGGAGTAGATTTTTGCAGTGCTGGGAATTGAACCCAAGTCCTCAGAAAGTGTGGAGCAGCACTCTACCAACTGGCCTAAACCCTAGCCCTTATAGACAGTGGTATGCTAATAATATTTAACTCTCTTAAGGTCTGAGCCAGAATGAAACCCCATAGCAGGAGTCAGCTTAAAAAGAGAAAAACAAAGAGAAATGTATTGCCCTGTGTATTTAATATAGCCTGCAGCTATAGCACTGTATCATCCATCCTGTGAGATCTCAGAAGCTAAGCAGGGTCGGGCCTGGTTAGTACTTGGATGGGAGACCACCTGGAAACACCAGGTGCTGTGTTCTTGTGTTGTATTCAGGCTTAGGAGAAGGGCCTGGCAACCCACTCCCAAAAATCAATCAGCTATTGAAAACCCTGTGAATAGCAGAGAAGCACTGACAATAGTGTTTTACCTGTTGTACGTTGGGTTGCTATGAGTAGGACACCAACTTGACAGCACCTAACAACAATAACATTGACTACACAGACTGCAGCAGGTTGGAATATATGTGTCGCTGCTGGTGTGTCTTCTAATGGATGAAAACAACCCTTGTGTTTATTAGCAGTGCCACTGCTACTTTCTCAGTAAGAACTCCACCAATTTCTTTAGATGGAACAAATAGAACATTATCTATGCAACAGGTAGAGCCTGGATGTGTTTGTTGGTTAGAACAAGCTATAGGTATGGCTCGGGAGGGAAGTGAAGATACAAAACACCAGACACTTTGAAAGACAAGAAATGCAAAGAGATTTTAACAAGGGAGAAATAAAGTAAATTAAAAGTGAGTTTTTGTTCAGATATAGTAATGAAGATGTTCCAGAATGGATCCTTGAAATTCTATAAGAAGATTAAATAAAGGAACTCTAGGTTTTGTCATGAATAAAAGTGTTTTCCACCAAGATTAAAGTGCTTCTCACTTACTGATGTATATTTTCCCATTGAAGTTAGCCATTGCTGCATTTTTCTCTTTTATGCTGCCACAGTATATATTTCAACCAACTGTGAAATTAAAAAATTCTCCCTGTAGCAGTTGGATCCAATTTGTTAGTTTTTATCTTATCAAAAACTATCTAAATGCATCTCTGGTGACATTTCAATGATAATTAAAATCAAGATCCCAGAGTATCAAGAGTGAAGCATATTTTCAGTTGCTACTCACTCATCCAGCATAACTCTGCCAAAAAATGAGTCTATCATATGAAATAGGGTATAATTCTTTAGCTAGCCCTTGATTTTATCATTCCACTTGTGAATAATTAGGGTGAGAAAATAGATGTGAGATGTTTCTGTGTACTTTTGAAATAAATATTAAGAATCCTAGACATGAATCATCCTATTAAATCAGGTCATACAGGGAAATGTGAGGTGTTTTTATCTAACTTAGGCACTCAGAAAAATGTTATTTCATTTTTACTCAAACCCGTCAGTGTCTCCTGCCCATTAGTTCAATTTGGGGGTTTTGGAACTAGATCCTAACTAGATTCCTAACTAGATCTCCAAAATGTTCTTTCTAGACCTTATTACATGCCCTTGAAGTTGTCATCTTCCAAAAGCAGAGCTCCAAACATTTGACTTCCCAGTAACTCTTGGATGAAGGCCAGTTTCCAGTAATTCTTCTGGGTTAGAGGTGACTTCTCCCACCATATCTAGACCATGTTGAAAATGTTAAAACCTTTGTCATCTAAAAAAACATTGTATGTGAGACAGAGAACACAATTGATAAAGCAGTTAACACCAGGTAGATCTTGGTAAAGGATGTATATATATATATATACATATATATATATGTATATATATATATGTATATGTATATATATATGTATATATATATGTATATATATACATATATATACATATTTCATACTACTCTTGAGACTTTTTATGTTTAATGTTTATTTACAAAGAAATTGTTTTAGAAAAATCTTCCACATCAATCCCACCTCTTAAGCCCAGTAATAATTCTCCTAAAGGTGCCATCTGCTCCAATGACACCAGGTGGTTACAATATTGGCTTTGAATTAAGCCTTGCTAGATGTACACTTCCTGATGGGGAAAATGTGGGGAGGGAGTCAAGTATGCAGAAATTTGAGAAAATGTAATGTGTTCTAGTGGGATGACTAACAACTCTCCCAGTTTGCCTGGGATTGAGGGATTTCCCAAACAGAAGCCTTTCAATGCTAGTAGTAGCAAAGTCCCAGGCAAGCCAGGATGAGTTAGCCTCCTTGCTTTGGGGACACTCTGAATAGATAAGTGTAGATGAAGCCAATAACTGATGTCAGGAGTGCCAGGAAATAATTTCAAATGAAGGCATTTTCATTCCATGGGCAGTAGAAAGTAGGCAAGATTCTCAGCTACAACGAGAGAGAGTTGTGTGATAAAATGTGTAAGTTGTGTTAGAAGCAAGTTAATCTTTGGACTATGTATGATTGTTCAGGGAAAGAAAGCATGTGGTAGATCTGGATTGCTTTGTTATTTGAAGATTCCCATTGCCTGTTCAGTGAAGTATAAATTTCTTTTGCTCAGAATAAAAAAACATAATTATACAGACTAACATATATGCAGGGATTTATAATTGACTCTCCCTCACCCCCAAAAGAACTTGCAAAGTTAGGGTTATTATGCTTCATTGTAAAGATGGACACTGAAGATCAGAAAAGTGAAGTGCCTTCTCCAAGTCACTCAGCAGTGTGTGGCAGAATTAGAAATCACACAAATGACTGCCTCCAGAATTCTTGCTTTTCTAGTCCCAATTTATAAGTCACAATCTCCCCATGAAAGGCCACATAGCTCTATTCACATTTCCTGGAAGGACTGTGTGTGCTCCTTAGTAGGCATGAACTTCTCAAGCCCCATTCACCTATAACCTTGCTGTCCTTTAATGATACTTCCTCTGTGCAAATTTCCTGATACTAATCCACCTAGAGGGGCTGGAGTGTAGCTCAGTTGAGAGAGTGCTTGCTCTGAATGCTCTGTCTGAGGTCCTGGGTTTGATCCTCAGCACTGCAAAAATGGGACAAGGACCTGGCAGCCCACTCCCAAAAACAACCCCATAAAATCAGCCATTGAATGGAGATATCTTAAAAAACTGAAAATAGATCTACCATATGATCCAGCTATAACACTACTGGGAAATTACCCAAAGGGAGATGGGTCATCATACCACAGAGACACCTGCATCTCCATGTTCAATGCAACACTTTTCACAATAGCAAGGATATGGAATCAACCAAAGTGCCCTTCAACAGAAGAATGAATTAAAAACTATGGTACATATACACAATGGAATACTACTCAGCAATCGAGAAAAATGAAATAAGGTCATTCGCAGCAAAATGGATGGAATTAGAGAAAATTATTTTAAATGAATGAACACAAGCTCAGAAAGAGAAACACCATGCTCTCACTCATATGTGGGAGCTGAATCAAAATTATATGAAGGAAAAATCCTATTCAAAGGTCAGATCAAAATAAAATGAAAAAAAAAAGAAAAAGCTAAGAATGGTGTCAATATAAATGGTCTAGAAAATGCGTGCGATTGTTCTGACAAGATAAAAACAAAGTTCACTACAGGAAAAGTTTCTATCTTAAACAGAACTGGAACCCAAGGACATATAGAAAAATATTACCAAGTAAATGATAGAGAAGACTTAGATGGGGAGGGTGGGGAGGGAAGCATACAAGAGGGTAAGGGGGCACCTATATGAATAATGTACATCAAAATGAATATGTGGAAATGCCACAACAAAAAGCATGTCAGAATGAATCACATTAAGGTGTACATTTAAAAATTCCAATAAAAAAAATCAACCATTGAAAATCCTACATAGGGTCACTGTGAGTCAGACCTGACTCCATGGCATCTAACAACAGCAATACAGCTAGAGAGAGTTTCTCCCATCTCTGACCACCTGCATATTTTGTTCATATCATTCTTATAGCCTTTCGTATTTGGATAGTTGTTTGAAAAACAACATAATGGTTTAGAGTATGTACTCTGTTTCAGACAAGAGCTTGATCTAGATCTACTTCCCCTAGAGGGAATGTACCATCTTGGTCTCTGGTGCTATGCTACTTGAGCTTCAGTTTTCTCTTATATAGTATCAATATAATGTTATATTATTTTAAAGATTACTGCAAAATGAGATAAATGTGTAAAAGATAGCATGGTATTTGAACCATGACCACCAATAAAAATGTGAAGCTCTTAAGGGCAAAAAGATATTTTCTAAAAAATTGTCTTTTTTCCCTTTTTTTGGTACTAAACCCTATATTTTGAAGATATAAGACATTCAGTAAGTAGCTCATTTAATGAACAAAACAAGGGCTTTGTATGGGGGCATTAGAATTTAAATGAAGGAAGATCTTTAAAGAATAATAAGTAGGATTTAATAAATGGCTAGATGGGCATTAAGTGAATCCACTGGAGAAGGAATTCAAAATTACTAAAGTTTTAATTCTAGGGTTCATGGATAAAAAAATGAGAGACAGAGCTTTTATTTTTGTTTTTACTTTATTAAAGATAAAATTGTTAAGCCATTAAAGCCACATAGGAAAATTGTGAGGCTTTTAGAGGTTAAAACCAAGGCCTACATGTCACATTCTAAGCTGATGTATTGGTCATCCCAATAGCATGATCTTGAACAAATTCCCCTGTGCCTCCGTGTTCCCATCTCACAGATGAGAATAGTACTTCCTATGTTGTTGTTCTTAGGTGCTGTCGATTAGTGACCCTATGTACAGGAAAATGAAACAATCCTCAATCCTGTGCCAGGCGCACAAACTTATTTATATAAAATCCTTTCCAAAATACCTAGTAGTCAGTTAGCCCTAAGTCACTGAGAACAATAACTGAAATAGTGCAATGATTTTAATGTTAAAAGGGAATTATCATGAGTTAGGAAATTTAACTTAAGCATAGACTAGCTCTACATGTTTTATCAAATTGTGAGCATTTCTGTCTGGGAGCATCACTAGGGTCGTTATTTGACAGTTGTTACAGTCACTAGTGTCATTTAGCAGAATATATTGCACTTTCAGGCAATTCATATGAACAATGATGACTTTTCATTTATGGGATGGTGGCATTTTTATGTTCCAAAATCCCCATTAGCTTGAAGGTTAAAAAAATAACAGCCTTATCCAATAAATAAAAAACTTGTTTCTCTTTCTTAAATTTAAAGGACAAAATTGCATTTTAGTCTATGTTTTGTTATTCTACTGCTTAACTATTAGTAAAGGAAAAATCAAAGGAGCTATTTTTACACAGATTTCCCAATGTGAACATTTTATGCTTTTCAGATAGGAATCAAGTTTCTAACATGTTATGATTTCCATGATAGACTCATAATTTTCTAATAGTGGATAAGTTTATAATAAATAAAAATGTTATGAATAAAATTTTATTTCAAGATAATCTGACATCATGTAAGTAATCATTTTCATTGTGATTTAATTTAGAAATATCTATGTGGCATAGTCTTTAAAACTATATATTCACAAATACTCTAAAACATAATATGAAAATACATTTCCTTTGATATAAGCTTAGATTTAATTATTTAAATTGCATGTGATTTATCAAGATCTTTGTTGTTTTTGTTAGATGCTGTTGAGTCAGGTCCAACTCATAGTGACAGTATGTAAAATAGATGAAACACTCCCCAACACCATGCCATGTCCAGCACTATGACAGCTTCTCTTCTATTTATAGGGTTTTCAATGGCTGATTCTTTTGGGGGAATGGGTTGCCAGGTCCTTCTCCCAAGCCTACAGTACCTGGTATTCTCAGGCGGTTTTCCTACCATGTACTAACCAGGCCTGACCCTGCTTAGCTTCTAAAATCTGACAGGATTGGATGCCAAAGTGGTATGGCTGCAGGCTGTCAAGTTCTACACATTTTAATATTCTTTTACAATCAAAGCTACTGGAAATTTTTATAATATAAAATATCATTATGAAAACTATTTCCTTTATAGGCAATATAAAATAATACCATTCTAAACCTTTGAGAGTATCATTGATTAATTGGTCAAGGAAATGGGTATGAATAAATGTTTATTTGGCCATGTACGAAACAGACATTTAATGAGCACCTGATTCTATTTCTGAGTCACTGTGCTTGCTACAAAAAGATAAATAAGATTTTCATTATGACCTCATGAACATTATTCCTACTAGAAAGTAAAAACTATGCAAAAAAATCATAAAACAATATATGATATGTCCTAAAATATGTTCAGAATCAGAGTAGACAGAGATCAAAAATACATACTATGAGAATAATAATAGTCTTCATGCAGAAGGTGTTATGGAAATCAGATTTTCTGGGGCTCTAGGATTTCTATAGGTGGAGATAAGGAAATAAACACAAGACTCCACGGTAGTATAATCTGAATTTTAGAAGTATGTAGCAGGTGAATGGAATGCAATAAGTTTTGGAACATAATTACAATGGAATAGGATTTGAGTGAATGACATGAGAATAGGATGTGAATGGAAATAGGAGCTTTATCTAGAAAGGTAAGGACAAAAGGACTAGGATCTAAACTAAAGAATTAGAACCAAACTAGTAGGCAGTAGCAGGCAAAGGAAATTTGTGTGTGTATTGTGTTCAAAGGCAGTAGTGCACATGCCTTAGCCAAGTGTTAATCATGAAAATAGCCACCCTAAATATTGTGGGAACATATATTTAGTATGGGAGTTAAACCTGATACAACTGAAAGAAGAGATAGGAAAGGAAAAAATGTGCAAATTTTTCTCTCAGTTCCTTCAAAAAATTGTGAAAAACCTTTTATCCTAGCAAAATAAATAATTATAGATTGTCCTCTAACATTGCAAAAACGGTATCAGTGTAGATGAGAATAATTTAGGAAGTTTAGCTTCAAAGTACTTGGACTTGAGTGTTGTAATCAAAGTCACTTTCAGCCTGTACTAGAACATTTGCAGCTACTAAGAAATAGTATCGTTTAACACATTCACGCTCACAGTTTCTTTTGTTAAGGAAAAATGTCAAATATGACTTTAACATGGATTATGCTTTTTTTTCCTCCAGAATATTTCTTCTAATTTTTCTGTGGCAGAGCAGCTGTGGTTGCTATGCCATCAGCTCCGTTGCTATGGGGGATGCCTTGGGTGTTTGCCAGACTGTGATTGGTTATTTCAGCACCCTTATGTTCAGCAGTTGACATTTTTCCTTGTTGAATCATGCTATCTTATTTTAATTTGAAGGTTAGACTCGATTATGTTGATCAGTTTTGAAAAAAACTGATTTTAGATAGAAAAGAGGCTCACTATTTCTCTCCTTAAAAAACATTAAAAATTCAAGTGGTATGTATAGGAAACCTCCATGTATATAAGAACATGCAAGACTGGATGGTGATATATTTAGAAACTTGCCTGTGTGCAAGACATAGGGCTCCTAAGTCATGAGATTCAGAAAGATAAAAAGAGATGAACATTGGCATTTGTGCAATTATCCTAAACAAAAATTATTTCAAATTGGAGGTGGTCACATCCTGTCAACTTCAGTGAAACTGTCAAAATTAACACAATATCTTCTACATGAGGTTCGTTCTCCATAAATGCAGCCCTCTGATTTTCTGTACTTTTAAAAACAAAATGAAGATATTTGTGTCTGGGGTAAAAAGTTCTCTACCATTAGATTGACTTTTTAATGAGCTGTCTTTGCCTCTGTAATAAGATGATGTTAACTGAGTATTTCGGACAGTTGCCAAACCAAAAATTGAAATTCCTTGAAAAGAAATCATTATCATCATTGTAATGATTTGTTGCCACTTTTAAACTTCTTTACCCTCAAGTGCCAGCAAAAATAACCTTTAGAAAACAAGATCTGGGAGCTCCTGTACACTAGTTGCTTAGTCACTAATCTATTTAAATAGAACAAGCCAGAAGTTTGTAGCTTTTTTAAAATAAATACTCAGAAATGAGCTTGTGAAAGAAATATAATAAAGTTTACTTAATACTAGGGAATTAAGATTTTACTTCTTATAAGCACATAATGACTATATTTTATAATTATTTTTTCTGTGGCATTTGTACTTGTCAATATTAGAGAACATTGGAAGCTAGGTTTATAGGTGACTGTGACACTTCTGTAATAAAATTTATTTTAGAAAATAACTGAATCATTTGCTAAAAGAATTTATTCTCAACCACTGAGCTTTTGATCTCAATAATTCCCATCTTAAAGATACTTTCTATCTTTAACAATTAAGAATGTTCTATGAATTTGGGTTGCAGAGAACACAGTACAACGTTAATTTCAAAGAATTATTTACATAAGACTTCTCAGAATAGTGACATATAGGATAAATAGATATTAATTATATTCTTGAATAAAGGTGAGCTTTTTCATTGTAGATAGAAAATGATCATTGAAGAGGACCCTACAACAGCAACAACTCTCATGTCCAATTCACGATGATATATACTCATACACAAGAGCATCTGTGCTCATATTTATGCATATTTAAGCCTTAAAATTGTGATGTGTTAAGCAATGGAGCCATGCAGTGAAGATACAAGAACAGAAGTCCACACATGTGGTTCTCAAGCTGTGTCCTCTTCTCCCCCTTCCGTATACCCTCACCACCAAAAGCAAACAAACAAATGTGTTGCATAAAAGTCTTTCCCTATTGTTGTTGGGTGCCTTCAAGTCAGGTCCAACTCATAGCAAGCCTCATAGGGTTTTCAATGGCTGATTGTTTCGGGATTAGTTGGGGAGTAGATTGCCACATCCTTCTTCCCTTGTTGTTGTTGTTGTTGTTAGGTGCCGTCGAGTTGGTATCCGACTCATAGCGACCCTCATAGGGTTTTCAATGGCTGTTTCGGGATTGCCTTGGGAGTGGATTGCCAGGTCCTTCTCCCATTTTTGTGGTGCTGGGAATCAAACTCGGGACCTCAGAGACTGCAGTACAGCGCTCTACCAACTGAGCTAAATCCCAGCCCCACTTCTTCCCTAGGGAGACATAAAAGGATCATCCATTTGTCCCTGATAGAGGGGGCACAGACACACCAAAGAAACAATCACATCAAGTTAATCTTGGTGAACAGTGAGTTTATTGTGGTTGATCATAGGGGTGTGAGTGACTTGGTGGGCCACTAGGAGAATCCCTCCCAGGACTGGCCACCGAGGAGTCCCATGGAGGGGTATACTACCCAAGGGTCCCGCCTCCAGCCTAGCATTCACCTGTTATATAACTTAGCATCCTGTGTGGCTGGAGCAGAAAGGAGTGATGATTGGCACCTCAAGAGAAAGTCTTACGGGGGTCTCATGAGGGTCTTGTGCCACTTCTTCCCCTTCCCTCCAGGTGGGAATGTTAACAATCCCATTACCACTTCCATGTTGTTGTCAGGTGCCTTCGAGTTAGTGTCTGACTCATAGCAACCCTACATACAACAGGTAAAGCACTATTGTCAGTGCCCCTCTGCTATTCATAGGGTTTTCAATGGCTGATTGTGTTTTGGAAGTGGGTAGCCAGGTCCTTTTACCAAGCCTACAGTATCTGGTGTTCCCAGGTGGTCTCCCATCCAAGTACTGACCAGGCCTGACCCTGTTTAGCTTCTGAGATCTGAGGGGTCAGATGTCACAGTGCTACTGCTGCAGACACCACTTCTACAAACCTAGCTATTCCCTGTATATTTTTGCTTATTTTGTTGCTGTGATTGCAGGTGAAAGACTTCTAGGTCATCACAGGTTCTGCTTCAAGATGGTGATGATTACATCAAGCATCCAGAGAAAAGCTACCCTGCAAAACATAAAACCTGAATGAACACAGTTTGCTTTTCCAATTATTTGCAAAATAATTTAGTTATTCTTGTAGTAAACATTTGGGAGGGCACTTAGTAATCGTGTTCTTATTTAAACACATGAAGTTATTCTTATTTGCATCTGTAGGTTCAGCTTAGCTATGTAGCTTCTTTCATCTTTCCCAGCTCAAATTTGCTGCTTCTCCCACATTCTGTTCAACTGTTCTCTGAGAAACTAAGACAGACCTTATGGGACCATTCACGAGTCCTCTCTATCTTTGTGTCTGATCTCCAACTGAATCAGGTTTCCTTAAACCCCCTTTGATCCTGTCCTCATTCAGTCCACAGTATTATTTCAGGTCTTATTCTTGCTTATACCATACCTTTGGTTTCTATCTGGTCTCTGTCTCCAGTCTCACTCTTCTCCAGGCATTTTTCAAAATAATAATAATAATAATAATAATAATAATAATAATAATTAATAATAATAAAATGCCTGCCTTTTATCATTCCTTATTTGGGTGTCTGGTAGATATTTTATAAATTTAACATGTCCAAACCTAAGATCTGAACTTCTGTAACACCAGAAACTTTTTCAGCCTTTTTCATCAAAGGAAATAGAATTCCATTAATCTGCTTTCTAAGGCTAAAAACCATCGAGTCTTTTCTCAGCTTCTCTCTTTCATGTCCAACACTCAATAAAAAAGCAAATCCTATTGATTCTGCCTTGAAAATATGTGTATAATCTTACCATGTCTTCCCCTCTGCTTTGCCACCACCCTACTCTAAATCATCATGGCCTGATGCCCAGACTTTACAATAGTCCCCAGCAGTAGACCTCAGCCCAGGCTAGACTTAAACTTGTGATCCACCTGCTACAGCCTCCCTAGTGCTGGGATTGCAGGTGTGTGCTGCCATGTCCAGCTACATTGATTTGGCTACAAAGAAGAGGAGTGCGGACTAGAACTAGACTCAATGGATGCTTGCCCATACTTGTATTGGATAGTTTACATAAGTAAAACATTAAAGATGAATTTATTTTGACTAATAACAATTTGAAATGAAAATACTCCTGGGATTTAACTAAATTGAGCTTTAGTAAATTCTATAGGGAGACATGAAACTTTCCTTGATATCTGAGATCAAGCATTGGAGGGAATTGGAACTATTTTATAAGTAAATTCTTGATAAAAACATATGTGCTTATAATAACAACTGTAACAATAGGTACTTTTTTGAGGCAGAGTCTTACTATGTAGCCCCAGCTGACTTCAAACCTCCAGTCCTCCTGCATCAGCCTCCCAAGTGCTGGGATTACAGTCATGCATCGCCATGCCCTGTTAACAATAGATTCCTTTAATTTGGCATATATATTTTGTCAGGTTATCTTCTTTGAATATAACTAGTATATGGATATGTGTTCCACAAAGTTTGAAATAATTTTTTTCTGGTCATACAGAAAAAAAGTACATTGTGGGGCTCTTTCACATCTAATATTTTAAAATTATTATCTTGTTAGGGAAATACAAATCAAAACCACAATGAGTTACCACTCCATAATCGTTGTTGTTGTTAGGTGCCATCAAGTCGGTATCTGATTCATAGCAACTCTCATAGGATTTTCAATGGGTGACTGTTTCGGGATTGACTTGGGTGTGGGTTGCCAGGTCCTTCTCCCATAATCATTAGTTTGGCTATTATTAAAAACTAAACAAAACAACAATGATAAAAAATAGAAAGCAGACTATCAACATTGTTAAGGTTACAGAGAAATTGGAACCCTTGTGCATTGCTGGTGGGAATTTAAATGGAGTTGCCACTGTAAATCAGGAGGGCGGTTCCTCAAAAACTAAAACATACAATTACCATGTGACCCAAGAATTCCACTCTAGGTATGTAACCCAATGAAAGCAAGGGATCAAGCAGATACTTTTATATTAATATTCACAGCAACATTAGTTCACAATAGTGAAAATGTGGAAATAACCCATGTACCCATGAACAGATGAATTGATGTGGTGTAGCTGTATAAAGGAACATCATACTGCCTTAAAAAAGAATGCAATTCTAATAATGTGCTATGACATGTATGAACCTTGCAGACATTATACTAAGTGAAATAAACTAGACACAAGAGGACACATAGTGTGTTTCCATTAATATGAGGTATGAGGAATGGACAAATTCACAGACAAAAAAGTAGAATAATGATTACCAGGGACTGGTTAAAAGGTGAGATGGTAGACTTATGCCTTCATGGGTACAGAGTTTTAGTTTGGGATAATTAAAAGTTCTGGAAATGAATAGTGGTTATGGTTGTACCATGTTGTGAATGTACTTAGTGCCAGTGAATTGTACACTTAAAAATGATTAAATGGTAAGTTTTATGTTA
Source organism: Pedetes capensis (assembly GCA_007922755.1). Lineage (NCBI taxonomy): Eukaryota > Metazoa > Chordata > Mammalia > Rodentia > Pedetidae > Pedetes > Pedetes capensis. Next base: position 140,832 of record VMDO01002646.1, read on the forward strand.
CATATATTTCATCACAATAAAAATTAGTATCCAAGAAAGAAATCAAAATGCAAATCACAAATATAGAGTGACCATGAGGAGTTTGTTTTCCATTTGTTAGGTACAATTGAGTCTGGTCTGACTCACAGTGGCCCTACGTACAACAACAACAACAAAAAAAAAACCACTCCTCAACACTGTGCCATGCACGGCACTATGTCAGTGTTTCTCTGCTATTCATAGGGTTTTCAATGGCTGATTATTTGGGAATTGTTTCAGGTGTGGGCTGCCAGGTCTTTCTCCCATTTTTGTGGTGCTGGGGATGGAACTCAGGCCCTCAGAGAGTGCAGAGCAGCATCCTTACCAACTGAGCTAAACCCCTACCCACCATGATGAAATATAAATTGTTCCGTTGTTTTGTGTTATCTTTTGTTAACATAATTTTTATTGAACCTTAAATTGAAAAGGTAAGCTTATTGTTTTTAATTGATGATCATATTAAAATAATTATAAATTGATATGTTGTTAGAAATATAATACAGAGATATACCATGTATAATTTGTTCAGTTCCCCCCAGTGGTAATATCTTTTAAAAACTGTAGAATAATATTTTGACCAGGATACTGACATTGATAAAACTCACCAATCTATTTTGGATTTTTACACTGTTGACTTATGCTCATGTATGTGTATATAGTTTTATGCAGTTTTTTCATATGTAGGTTTCATATATCCACCACCACAGTCAAGACTCAGAACAATTCCATTTTCATAAGAATCCTCAGGAGGCATATGCATCTCCCTTCAGGACCATTCCATTACCTTATCCACTTCCCATCCCTAAACCTTGGCAAGTTCTAATCTGTTCAGTCTCAATAATTTTGTCACTTCAAAATGACCTGCAAATGGAATATTTTTTATGTGATATATAACATGTTTGTTGTTGTTGTTGGGTGCCATCCAGTTGGTACCCGACTCATAGTGACCCTCATAGGGTTTTCAATGGCTGACTGTTTCAGGATTGCCTTGGGAGTGGATTGCCAGGCCCTTCTCCCATTTTTTCAGTGCTGGGAATTGAACTCGGGTCTTCAGAGACTGCAGAGCAGCGCTCTACCAACTGAGCTAAATCCCAGCCCATATAACATGTTTAGGACAGACTTATTTATTTGAGCACAATTCCCAAGAGAATCCTCCAAATTGTTGAATCAATAATTCATTCCTTTTTGTTGCACAGTAGTATTCCATGGGAAATATGTTTAACCCTTCTCCTTTTGTAGGAATCTGATCTTTACCTCAGCATTGCCTATTAAAAGTAAAGCTGCTATAAACATGTACTTATAGTTTTTTCATGTGAACTTAAGTTTTCAATTTTGTGGAATAAATGCCCAATGATGAATTTTCTCAATTTCTAGAATAAATGTTCAAGATTGCGGAGTCTTATGGTAGTTGCATGGTTGGTCTTATAACCATCTACCAAACATTTTATGGAGTAACTATATTATTTTACATTCCTACTATTAATGTGTGGGAAATTCAGTTTCTCTGCATTTTCACCAGTATTTGGTGTGGCCACTATTATTTATTTTAGCTCTTATGATAGATAGGTGGGGATATTGTGTTTTTGATTTGCATTTCTCTGATGGCCAGTGATATTAAACATTTTTATGCACTTATTTGCCATCTGTATGTCCTTTTAGGTGAAATGCCTATTTCAAGACTTTGGCACATTTTCTAATTTTGTTTCTTTTGTAAGTATTGTTTTTGTGAGTTTGTTATATATTCTAGATACTAGTCCTCTGTCAGATAATGTGATTTGCAAATATTTTCTCAAGTCTCTTCCTTTTTATCTTGTTCAGAGATATTGTTCACATATTGACAGAGGACTAGTATCTAGAATATATAACAAACTCACAAAAAACAATACTTATTAAAGAAAGTGCATATTTTTAAATTTGAGGAAGTCAGTTTATTAGTTTTTCTTTCTATGGGTTGTGCTATTAGTGTCAAGTCAAAAAGCTCTTTGGTTAGTCCCAGACCCTAAAGATTATTTTCTTTTATTCTGAAAGTTTTATAGGTTTGTATTTGATATTTCAGTTCATGATCCATTCTTGGTTGAGTTTTGAATGTGGTATATGATTTGAAGTTTGGTTTTTTTTGCCTGTAGATGTCAGAGGGCTTCAAAACTATTCCTTTAAAAAGTGTCCCTTGCTCCACTGAATTCAGCTTGCATCATTCTCAAAAGTTGTGTGGATCTATTCCTTGTTTCTCTGTGCTGTTCAATGCAATTAAATGTCCTTTCCTCCACTAATACTATAGTCTTAATTTATTTTTCATTCCTTTTCTAAATTTCTTTATTAGCACCTTATAATTTTCAATGTAAAGATTCTGCACATTCTTCCTTGTTTACCTAAGTATTTCATTTTCTTTACAGCAATTTTAAATGATATCATGTTTTTAATTTGTTTTTATATGTTCATTGTGAGTATATAGAAATGTAACTGATCTTTGTTTGTTGATCTTGTGTCCTGCAATGTTGCTGAAATCCCTTATTAAGTCCAGGATTTTTTTTGTAGATTCCTTGGGTTCTTCTATAGATAATCATATCATCTCCAGAAACAATTCTATTTCTTTCCGATCTGTATGCATTTTATTTTTTTCCTCTCTTAATAGCAGTGCCTAAAACTTCTAATAGTACATTAAGAATGGCAAGAGCTGACATCATTGCGTTTTTTCTGATCTTAAGGAAAACAGTCATTATTTCAAACAATAGAACAATTTATATTTCCAATATAGTATGTACTAACTCATTGTGGTGGGTTGGGGTGTAGCTCAGTTAGTAGAGTGCTCCTCTGCACACCACAAAAATGGGAGAAGGATCGGGCAGCCTACTCCCAAAACAATCAGCCATCAAAAATCCTGTGAATAGCAGAGAAGCATTTACATAGTGCTGGGCATGGCACAGTGTCGGGAAGTGTTTCATCTGTCATACACAGGGTCGCTATGAGTTGAACCTGACTCAATAGCACCTAACAACGACAACAACAACAACAACATTTTTATCCCAGTAATTTTCTTTGAGATTTGTTCTTTGGCCTATGGATTACTTAGAAATGTGTTGTTTCATTTTCACATATTTAGACATTTTCTGGTTAGTTTTCTATTACTTATTTCTAGTGTGATTTCATTACTGTTTAGAGAACACATAATTATGATTTTAGCCTTTTAGTTTGAAGGTTTTGGCCCAGGATCTGGTCAATTCAGTGAAGACTTAATGGGTGCTTTAAAAAAAATGTGTACTCTGCTGTTGTTGGGTGTAGTGTTCTGCATATGTCAGCTATATTCTATTGCTCGATTGTGTTATTCAGAATTTCTATATCCTTGATGATGCTCTGTTTAGTAATTTTATTAGTATCTGAAAGCTGTTGAAATCCCAAACTATAATTCTAGATATTTATGATCTTGCAGCTTATCAGTGTCTATTTTGAGTATTTTGAGGATTTATTTAGTATCTTCATTTTTAGGATTAAAACTGTTATTTCTCCCTAGCAGATCCCTGTATCATTGAATTATGTCCCCCTATTTTTCTCTCATACTAACTTGGTGTCCAATCCTGTTTGATCTCTGAAGCTAAACAGGATCAGGCCTGGTTAGTCCTTGGATGGCTGACTGCCTGGGAACATTAGGTGCTGTAGGCTTGGGAGGACTTGGAAGCTCACTCTCGAAACAATAAGCCATTGAAAGCCCAATGAATAGCACAGAAGCACTGCCATAGTGCCAGGCATGGCACAGTGTCAGGTTGTGTTTCATTCTATTTTACATAGTGCTGCTATGAATCAGACCAACTCGATGGCACCTAACCACAACAATATTTTTCTCCCAGTAATTTTCTTTGTCCTGGAGTCTACCTTTTGTGACATTAGCATAGCCACATCTATTTTTTCAAGTAATGTTTGTTTGGTATAATTTTTCTGTTGAATTTTAAGTGAGTTACTCATAAATAGCATGAGTTTTAGTCATGTTTTTATTCACTTTATCAATGTCTTTTTTAAATGGTGTTTTTGGCTCATTTATATTTAAGATAATTATTGAAATGTTAGCACATAGGTTGGCCATTCATTATTTGTTTTCTGTTTGTTTCCTCTAGTTTTTATTCTGCTTTTTTTTTTCTTGCCTTCTTGTGGATTACTTGGATAGTTTTTAGGAGTCTGTTTTGATTTATAGTGCTTTTATGTAGTAAAATATAAATAACATAAAATTTACCATTTTAACCATTTTTAAGTGTACAATTTACTAACCTTAGTTACATTCACACAATTGTTCAAACATCCTCATTCTATTTCTGGAACGTTTTCATCATCACAAACTGAAAATGTCTATCCAGGAAGCAATAGCATCCTCCCTCCCCCTGGCTTCAAGTAACCACTATTTAACTTTTTGTCTTTATGAATTTTCCTATTCTAGGAATCTCATCTAAGTGAAATCATACAATATTTGTCTTTTTTAGTGTCGGTTTTATTTCATCTAGCATAATATCCTCATGGCTCATAAATGTTGCAGCATGTATCAGAATTACATAAGGACAAAATAATATTCCTTTATCTTAATATACCACATTTTGCTTATCCACTCATGTTCATGGACACATAAGTTGTTTCCTGCCTACTGGCTATTGTGAATTATGCTGCTATGAACATCAGTACACAAGTATCTTCTTGAGTTAGCACTTTCAATTCATTGGAGTCTATATACAGAAGTAGAATTGCTGGATCACAAGGTAACTATGTTTAACTTGTTGAGGATCTGCCATATTGTTTTCCATACCAGCTGCACCATTTTACATTCTCACCAGCAATGCAGAAGAATTCCAGTTTCTCCATGCCCTTGTCAACACTTCTTATTTTCTGTTTGTTTGTTTCTACTTTTTTTTCTTTTATAGAACAGCAAAACTAGTTTATATATTGTGGTTATTTTTGTACCACATTGTTTGTTTATTTGTTTATTTATTTGCAGTATAAGAAAATTGAAAACAAGACCTCACACATGCTAGGCAAGTGCTCTACCACTGAGGTAAACCACTAGCCCTGTTTTCATTTTTATTTTGACACCGGGTCCTGATAAGTTGTGCAGGCTGCTTCTGGCTTCAAACTTATGATCCTCCTGCTCAGCCTCCCAAGTCTCTAGAATTACATGTATGCACCATAACATCCTACTATCTTATTGTGGCTTAAATTTGCTTTACCCTAACATTTAGTGATGTTGAGTATCTTTTCATCTTTTCATTTACCATTTGTATATATTCTTTGGAGTAATGTCTACACAAGCCCTTTGCTCATTTTTTATTTTTTTAATGTTGTTGTCGGTGATCTTTCTGTGTTCTGCATATTAATCTCTTTTCAGCAATACAATGTAATAATATATGAGAAAGAAGAATACAAAAAAAGAACACAGACCAGTGAGGACGACAAAGTGAATCTCCCTGACAGCATTTCCTAGAGATGGCCCTATGACCTTTCCAATTGTGATTAAGGCAGAAGAAATAAAAAGAGGCTTGCCATATTCCTGGCTACTGTTTTTGCCTTGGGAATGCACTGTCTCACCTAATTACTGCATCAGCTAGCATTATTGGCCTTTGTTTTAGCAGACATTTTATTGCAGTGACATTGGCAATGGAAGTATGTACACAACTTACTTCTGTTGAATCTTCTGCCAGGTGTGAAGGAGGAGGGAGCTAAAAAAAGTAAATTAGGATAAACTTCATTATTTGAGCACTCTACAGTTTACATCATAGTTTCATGTGAATTAAGTAACCTGCTCCCTGAAACATGTTTTTCTCACTGGGTCTCACCAAGATACCATGGGGAATAATGTTGTTGTTTTTATTGTTAGGTGCCATGTAGTCGGTGTCCGACTCATAACAACTCTATGTACAACAGACAAAACACTATTGTCAGTGCTTCTCTGCTGTTCTTCGAGTTTTCAGTGGCAGATTGATTTTTGGGAGTGCGTTGCTGGGCCCTCCTCCCAAGCTTATAGCACCTGGTGTTCATAGGTGGTCTCCCATCCATGTACTAACTAGGCCCAACCTGCTTAACTTCTGAGATCTGACAGGATTAGAGACCACAGTGCTACAGCTACAGGTATGAAGAATAATAGTGGGTACAAATAATGCAAGATAGTTCAACTGCAATTGCTAGGCTTTTTAATTTTTCACCCAAAGTTGCCATGTCTGAGTGGAAGACATGCTTATTTGCCCCTTAATAGTAGTAAATAAGAATTCATTAAAAAAGAAGATACACTATTGAAGAACAGGTGCACAAATATTAGGAAATGTATCTTTGGCAATTCAGTACTCAGGCAAGCTCATGAACGAAGATGAATGATTATGAATTTGTAACAAAATTTGCTACTCATTCATTGTAAACTATAGTGCAGCAGTTTGGCATCAGATATTTTTCTATTGCTGGTAAGTAGTGCACATACCCTAGTGCCGGTCTTCTATGACATTCTTCAAGAGTAAAGCCCTTAATAGTTTGTAAGACAATAATGCAAACGTTGTGATTAGCCAAAAGCATAACTATATTACATTTAAAAAAACTTGATTGCAGATAATGATGTGTATTGACATTCCAAAATATTATAATTAAAGAATAAGCTTAGTGGAACACTTTAAGCCACACTGGCTTTTTGTTTTTCATTATTAAATAGCTTTAGGGTAGCTGTTTTTATTCAGACTAATAGCAAATATAACCAGATTTTGTGACCAAGAATCCAATTTTATCACTCCATTTTGATAATAATTAGCAAGATGAAGAGGTTGTATATCGATTTGGAGGCAAATTCACACCTTGTTTATTGTTATTCCTCTGCCATTAGACATGTGGATATAAAATAAGATATGCAACACCTAAAAAGACTTTAAATAGATTGATTTTAGAAAATTTAACAGGAGTTGTGGGATTTCAGATTATTTACTAATTATAGTTATAACTGACTTAGCTCAACAGCACTAGAGAACGACTTTTAAATGTCAGAAAGGAAAAGATAATATTAAAATCTTACTAAGTTTGTCTAAAGTTTAATTTTTGAGGAAAATACTGTCCTATAATCTACATGACTTATACTTCTTCCTTGAAAGGAGAGATCTTATCTCTCCATTGGTACCACATAACCTACAGATACCTCTTTTTTGTCCCCGTAATTCTTCCCATTGTAATTTCTGGGCTTTGACTCTATGTACAAAACTCTGAACATTATGTATCAGTTAGGGTTCTCCAGGGAGACTGAACCAATAGAAGACACACACACACACACACACACACACACACACACACACACACACACGGGGGCAGGGGGCAGAGTATGAGAGAAACTTATTAGGGGAACTGGCTCATTTGATTATGGAGGTTATGCCCATGAATGCCATATGCAAGGTGGAGGAGACCCTTGGATGCTGGTAGTGTGGTTCAGTCCAAGTCCAAAGGCCTCAAAACCAAGGAAGCTGATAGTGTATCTTGGTTTAAAGGTGAAAGGCCTGAAAATCCAGGTGGCTCCTGGTGGAAGTCCTGAAGTCCAAAGGCCAGATAGCCTGGAGTTCTGATTTCCAAGGGCTAGAAAAAAAGAGTGTGCCACCTGCGGGAGACACATTGTTTTTCTGTCTTTTGGGCTCTGAGCTGATAGGGGGGGCACCCACACAAGCTGAATTCCCTGCTCAGTCTACTGACTCACACGCCAGTTTCCTCACAGACACATCCAGAAATACTCTTTTACTAGTTTTCTAGTTAATCCTTAATTTACTCAAGTTGACACCTAAAATTAGCCATCACACATAATATTAAGCCTTTCTGTCTGAAACATGGCTTTGGATCATGTATATTTCAAGCCCATACTTCTTAAAACAATCATTTTTTTAACCAGCAATTTAATTCAAAGAAACTTAATTCCACATTACATACTACCACTTTAAAATTTATTACATTTTACCCTCACAATCCCAGGATGTAAAACTCCAGGAAGACAGGAACTTTTCCTTTTCATCTTCCACTCTATCTCCAGCATCTGGAAACACTGTCTGGCATATTGTAGCTACACAGTATTTATTAAATGGATGAATACGTTTCTTTAAATACTGTGGAAAAGTAACTGTTCAGGTTGCCTTTTCTGTGTGTGATGAAGACCCCAGATTTCATATCATGAGATCTTAATGACTGTCCTACCTCTGCTATGAAATGCTGTGTATGTGTACAGGCTTACCATATGTGTGCTACTTGCCTCTTTGTGCCTTTCTTATCTCTTGTCTATGAAATAAAGAAATTAGATAGATGAAGGATAAATCCAGCCCATACTTTAAAGTGCTTGATTCACTGATTCACTGATGATTAGGAGAATTTATTCCAGAAGTGGCTGGCTGAGAATAGAGTTACAGTTTATGGTCATGGGACTAGCATTGCCAACTGGCATATATACACTTGGAACTGAAACTTTGATCTCTTTGGCAACTAAAAATTTGGCTCTCATAATTGAACTAGTCACCAACTCAGTTCAAAAAATAATAAGGCTCTTCTATATGTTGGCATGGAAAATTGATTTTTAAGAATAAGGAAAACTAAATCTAATACAGAAGAATGAAATGTAACATAATGCTGAAAAGAACTAGATTAAATCCTGGCTCTGAAATTTTCTATGATACATTGGCCAAGTAACATAATCTCTTACTGCTTCAATTTTGGCATCCATAAAATAGAATATTGGTAATAATATCTAAATAAAATAATTCATTTAAAGGTCCCAGGGCCTGGTATGCTTTGAAAGTTTGACAGCTGGGCTGATATAAAGGTATTACTTGCCTGGGATGGGTGATGGGAAAGAATTCATGTAAAATAAATCTCCATATTAAAATTGAGACCAGATTGTCTAGATTTGTATCATGGCACCTCTATTTACTAGCTAGAATAATTTGGTCAGTTTCTTAACCTCTCTGCATCACAGTCTCCTGTAAAGTGGCAATAATAATAGCTCCTACCTTGTAGAGAGACTGTGAATTTTAAATGAAATAGTCCATATAATATGCTTAGAACAATGTCTGGCATATAGTATGCAGTCAATAAATGTAGCTGTTATTATTGTGGCTATTATTATTATGTACATAAGCTCATCCAGAGGGGAAAGACTGAAAGAGATGTGGAGAGCAGTCAGCCCAGGAGTGAAGAGACAGTGATGGAAATTCATCACTAGAGCCACAAAGATTGTGATAGTCGAGGGATTAAAAAAAAAAACTTACTTTAGAAAACTTTGGGCAATCTTTCTAAACCCTTTGAGATTATAGAGAAATGCCTTGCAAGTGCAGGACATTGAATGAGTTCCCATGTAAGTCACTGAAAATAGATATCACAGTCTCTAATTTGTCTCTGTCTTGGAGGATGACCTTTCCTTTTAACCAAGAAAACTGCCCTAAAGAAAAGAGCTTCTGGGGAGGAAGGACAAAGAGGAGCAAGGAACGAGAGAGAGGGAAACCTCAAAGTAAACAGCCCAACTTTAATAGTTTGGGAAATAATTATAATAATACCAACATTACCAAAGGATGGTAATAATGCAAATGGGCTAGATTATTCATTCATGTAATACTTCTGACAATGTTAAAAGATAGATCACTACAGGAAAAAAAGTATGGACTTAAATCATAACTGGGATACAAGGGTACACAGTAAAATATTCCCACAAAAAGACATGCAAGTAGAAGAGAGGTCATTGGTAGGGGGCTGGGAGGGGTGGAGGAGGGGCAGAAGAGGGTGAGGGAGAAGTTATCTGTGCAATGTACAGTGAAAGGCATATATGGAAATGTCACAATGAAATGCATGTCAGAATGAAACACATTAAGTTGTACATTAAAATTTTCCAATAAAAAATAAAGAGCTTCTGATTTGCACACGAAATGAGAAGACATTGCTAAATAGTGCTTTACACGTGGCACATAAATTGTCAACCATTTTCTAACAAGACAACCATTGTGATATCACAATGAAACACTGCACACTTTCTGTTCATCCAGGACTCAAATCATCTTGTTTACAGAGTCATGAGTTGATATGCAGGGCAGTAGATTAGCATTTTGGCATAGAGTGTCCTTCAGCCAAATTGCCGAAGCCACCAAGCTGCCACAGACAGACGGAGATAAAAGGGCAAGATAGAAGAGCACAGATAAAAACAACAAACACAATAAAGTAGAGACTGTCTCCAACCAGCACTATATGTTCTAAAGGGCATTTCTTTTGATGAGCTTTAAAGAAAAAGGAAATAAACCTTTATATTTTGTGATTGACAGGCTTTTCCAGTTAGCTGGAAATTTTGGGTTATGTTTGAACACACATTACTTCACTTTTAAAAAATATGTACTTGTTCAGAAATAGGCAACCACCTGTTCTTTCAAGTGGGCTGGGGAAGAAGGTCCTTCTTAGCAGAGAATAATAGAAACTTTTGTCCTTTAAAAACATTATTTCTTATAAAACAAGGTCATGCAGGCTTAAGAAGTGCCTAAACAAAACTGTATTAAGGTATGGTCGATAGATAAAAAGCTGACATTACTTACTATAGGCAATTTGATGATCTAGGACATATTTGTTTTACGTGATACTATGAGTTTGAACCCAGAGCCTCAAATATGCTAAGTAGGTGATCAACCACTGGGCTGCACTGTCAGCCCCCACTCCTTGTTTTTTAAATTCTAAAACACCCGGCTGCTATGTTGCTCTGGGAGCCTCTGGTCTCAAACTCACGATCCCCTTGTCTCAACATCCCAAGTAGATGAGATTACAGGCATGCATCATGGCACCTGGCTGGACATATGCTTTTGTTAAAATATGGATATTCCTTTAGAGTATCAAGTGTCTCCATTTTGCCTGCTTTAAGACATGTTTCTTTTATCACTTACTTTTGTCTCTTCTCCAACTGAATATTTAATCTTGGGGGCAGTGAGTTTGAAAAGGAAGATTAAAATTAAATTAAATTACATTAGAAATTAAACTCAATTAAAAACTAGGGGACTTCTGAGGGGCATGGCTTAAATTAGGAAGTTTGGTCAGATTTCCAAGGCTTCATGTGGGAAATAGGGAAAAGACACTGAAGAGAACAGAGACTAATTTAGTTTGCAGTTCTTCTAGGATTTTCACAAGTAGGTGATCCATTTCTAAAATCGTACATATAATACCATATACTCTTGAATCTAATCTCCACCCTTTCAACAAAGGACAGAGGGTTCTCTTGACGAAAAATCCAGTAATCATGCAATTCTGATCCACATCTGATATTATAGCCCTCTAAAACTGTTGAAAGGATGTGGGTTAAAGTCAAGAATATACAGTACTTAAGCTATAAATTAATAATCCTTGAAGCACTTGCTAGCATCTGTGCCAGTTCATTACAACAGGATCAATATTAATGACTGCATAATTTGCAGGGCCCAAGGCAAAATGAAGTTGCAGTCCCTTTGTTTAGAAAGCAGAAACAAAGGGTCATTTGTTGTTGTTGTTAGGTATCATTGAGTCGGATCCAACTCACAGATACATAAAGAAACACTACCCAACACAGTGCCAGGCACACAATCTTTTTTATGTTTAAGCCAGTTGTTGCAGACATTGTGTCAATCCATCTAGTTGAGGGACTTCCCTTTTTTTTTTTTTTTTTTTTTTTGCTGACCTCTCATTTTCCCAAACATGATGCCCTTCTCTGGGATTTAGCCCCTCCTGACTACATGTCCAAAATACATCAGACACAGTCTAGCCATCCTTGCTTCCAGGGATCACTCTGGTTGCACTTCTTCTAGGACAGATCTGTTGATTCTTTGGGCAGTCCATGGTATATTCATTATTGGTCTCCAGCACCATAATTCAAAAGCATCAATTCTTCTCCTGTCTCCCTTACTCAATGTCCAATTTTCACAACCATATGATGCAACTGAAAATACCATGGCATGAGTCAGGCACACGTTTGTCTTCAGTGTGACATCTTTATTTTTCAATACTGTAAGGAGATCTTTTGCAACAGCTTTTCCCAGTGCAATGCATCTTTTGACGTCTTGACTGCTATTTCCATGAGTGTTGATTGTAGAACCAAGTAAAGCAAAATCTTGGACAACTTCATCTTTCTCCATTTATCATGAAGCTCCATTCTCACCCAGTTGTAAGGATTTTTGTTTTGTTGATGTTGAGGCACAATCCATACTGAAGGCTGTGTTCATTGATCCTTGTCACTAAATGTTTCAAATTTTCTTCACCTTCAGCAAGCAGAGTTATATCATCAGCCTAATGCAGGTTGTTATGAGTGTTCCTCCATCACGATGCCACATTCTTCTTCATAAAGTCCAGCTCCTCAGATTATTTGCTCAGCATAGAGAATGAAGAGATATGGTGAAAGGATCGAGCTCTGATGCACACCTTTCTTGACTTTAAACCAGGCAGTGTTTCCTTGCTCTGTTCGAATGACTGCCTCCTGCCCCATTAACAGATTCCCCATGAGTACAATTAAGTGCTCTGGCATTCCCATTCTTCATAGTGTTATCCATAATTTGTTATGATGCACACAGTTATTAAAGGTACCAAAGTATAAAACTATTTCCTCTTTCCTACCATCCCTCTCTTGACATATTGCTATTTAATATTGTACCAAGTAAAAAATGAAACCATAAATTATTAGCATGATTTTACCATTCACCTTTACGTTGTACAATATACATGGAAAGAATACTTAATGCTTGCCTGCAGAATCACCAAAAAGTTCACAATTTGTATTTCAGAGGTCATGAGCATGTCATTCTCACAGTTGAAAATGCCACCCAAAACTTACACAACTGTTTTTATTTTACTTCTGAGTGCCCACACATTCTACCCACACTGTCTCCTTTTGGCTACTGATGAGCAGAAATAGACTGCATGAAAAAAGGATGACCTATTGCTTTTACTTCCCTCCCCCAATATCATCATGGCCAACCTAAGTTATTCACTCCTCCAGGGAAATAATGTAAGGAATACAGGATATGGTTGGTCTGTGTTTCATAGAATACCATTGCTTTCTTGCTGATTTTGAAGGAAGTTCCAGTTCCAATGAAAGCATGCCTTTAGGGACTGCCAGCTTCCCCACTTACTTGAAGACAGAACACATTTATTCTTGTTCTCACATTCAGTCTCACTGAACTATCATGCAGAGTGTACCCATCACAATTCACCATCACACACACACTGTGCAAATGAGGCAGTTAGGACTAGCTGTAGACATGGAACAGTGCACAGGCATCCCTGCTCACTGCATGTTCACTATTCCATTGAACTGCACCCACAACCACTGGTTTGCATTGTTAAAAGGTATGAGAATTGGGCTGCAGATGCTCAGTGGTAGATCGCTTACCTAGTGTGTATAATGTGCTGGATCTGATCCCCAGTACTGGCACCCTGCCAAAAAAATGAAGTTTAGGGATGTAGCTCAGTGGCAGAGTGTTTAACAAGCACAGGGTCCTGAGTTCAATCCTCAGTACAGCAAAAACAAGCAAAGACAGCATGGACTTTTCTGAGCATGGAGCTCTGTGCTGATATACATGCCCTGGCCCCTGAATCAAGCTGTGCTCAATTTCTTACAACTTCTGAGGAATCAATTTAAGAAGCAGTTTGCAAAGGAAGTTGAAGCTAGCTAGTCCTTTTAAAAAATTATGACCTAACATTATCTCTGACATATGAAAAGTCAGAAGAAAATACAGGTCTTGTTCTGAAATTTATTTTCCTCCAAGAGCTGCAAGCAGGCAATAGTTTAACTGTCTTCAGGCACAAACAAGGTTTGTACTTTAATGTAAAACTTAAGTAAAATCTTAAGACAGAAACTGGAGTTTCAAAAACATAACACTGCTTAAGATAAAAGAGTGAGTGAAAAAAAAAGTTAATAGAAACTGTTTGAGTAGAAATCCTGAGAGTTAGAAGAGCTGGGGTCTCATTCTAGCTTTGCTGTTGGCTGATTATAACTCAGACAAGCCATTTTACCTCTCTAGCCCCCATAACCTCATCTGTAAAGTAGGGTTTAAATGTTGATGGATTCTACTTTAAAATTTTTTTATTTAAAGAGGCATTGATATTGTAAGAAATCTGCTTAAAAATGCAACTGTAGACTTTGAAGAATTCTTTTTAGAACTTATGGAGATCCTCAACCATATCTTCAGGCAAACATTCTTCCTCAGTTCTATGCTTGGATCTGCGGTTTGAATGATCATCTTTCCCAAAATTCTGCATCTTCTTCAACTCAAAGGGCTTTTAATCATTTCTCACTGGTGCATATATAAATCCCAGATGAGAAAGTAAAAAATAAGACATACATTTTAAAAAAACAGATATTTGAGGAAAGTTTAGTGACTTTTTAGATTCCTGGATTCATTTCTGTTATATTTTCATGATTTTTCCTTAGATTTTTCAGCTCTTGTTTAAACCAAAATTTATCTAGTTACCAGAAAGTTCTATTTTATGACTTATTTAGTACTGTTAATATTGTATCAGGATGTTATTTTCTCTGCATTTTAGGAAGAACTGTCAAAATGTAAAGTATGGTTTTTATTATGTCTTGCAGAAAATTGATTTTTTCGTTGAGGATAGATTCAATCTTATAATTAAGTCAATAGAAAAGTAAATATTTAAAAATAAATTCAGGAAACAGAAGAAAAGTAATATGTTTAGTTCCTATTATACACCAACCACTGTGCTTTACATACATTATTTTGTTTAACGAACTCCTACATAGTTATCCACAATAGTCACCTATGCGGTGCCAGAAAGTTCTTAATGCAAACCCAGCCCAGACCTCTCTCCCATGTTCCAGTGTTGTGTATCCAACCACCTACATGACAAGTCTACTTGGCATTGATCTCAAATTCAATATGGCTAGACTGATCTCATAACCTCTTTCGGAGAGCTTCTCTAGCCAGAGCATTTCTTGTCTCAAGTGATGACAAGGTCACTCAGCACTCAAGTGCTAGAAGTCCTGTAGTCATCCTTGTCTTCTTCCTCACCTTGACTGCCTAGCCCATCAGGAGATCCTGTCAACTCTTGCTTCTCAGGTAGCGCAGCATGCACTGAACCTCTCCCAGCTGAATCTGAACTAATGCCGCCTTTTCCAGCCTTTCACAGATGCCTGATGGGCTCTCCAGCTGTCTCTGCTCTGACCTCCTCTTGGCAGCCCAGTAAATCATTTGAAACACACATCATGCTGATTGTGAGCTCAGACTCCTGAAATGACCCCCATTTTACTCTCAGAGCAAAAACTCTCAAACCTGGAGCCACCACAACCTCCGCTTCTCCACAGTACCCTCCACTGCTCCATCATTTTCTCTTGTACTAATCTTCTCCTTCCTTACTTTACTCCATCTTCACTGACTTTCTTGAAGTTCTAAGACCATCCAGGCACATTGTCACTACAGGGCCTTAAACCCTAGAAATTCCCTCTGCATGGAGCACCCATCTCTCGCATATGACTAACTTTAATGTCTTTCAGGCTTGTGGTCCAACGAGATCCCATATGAGTCCATTTATAACAAAATATCTGTGGCTGGGTAAAGTGTAAAGAAAAGACTTTTGATTTGCCCATAGTTTTGAAGAATCAATGGTCCTCCAGCAAGGACCTCAAGGAAGATACCATCACAATGTCAGGAATGTGTGCAGGATAAAGGGGTCACATAGTGAGACAGGAAGCCAGAGAGAAGTTAAGGGCCAATCCTGTTGTTTTGTAATAGCCCTCTCATGAGAACAAACTAGGAACCAATAAACTGCATCATCTCCTTGTAAGTGATACCACCTGTGACCTATTTACCTCCTATGAGGCTCCACCTCTTAAAAGTCCCATCACCTTTTAATATCACCAAATGAAGACCAAACTTCCATCACAAAATCCACTGGGAGATGTATTCAAGCCATACTCAAGTTACAGCAGATCATTTAAACCTCCTTCCAACCCCCCACCCATACACTTCAGATACTCTTTACCTTGATCTGTTTTTCATACACCTTCAAAACTACTCTGCAATTTACTGTTTCACCATATTTATTGTTTATTTTCCATTTACTCATCCCCACTAAAGTGAAGTGCTTACTGATATATTCCCAGCCCCTTGCTAATATTTGGCATGGAATGGAAGAGGGAGTGAACAAATGAATGAGTGAATGAATGAGGATTTTCCCTTATTTCTCATACTAACCTAACTAAATCAGGAGGTGTTTTCCAAATAAGAACCCTGAAACTCAAAGAGGCTTGGTAGCTTTGACAAGTCAGAAATCTTCTAACAAAGCTAAGATGAAAGGACTCTTTTCTAACCTGGACCTTTCCCACTTTATCACACTTCAAAGCTTGTGCTTTATGAAAATATAGGTATTCCAAAAGAGGCAATGTATTTATAGTTCCCATTCCCTTTTCCCACACTCTCAGGCAATATTTTTTTAATGAGCCTTTTAGAATCTTGGAACTAAGTGTCTGGCTTATAAAGTAGCTCATATAGAATGAATGATATGAGATGTGTTCGTTTGGACTCTGACTGCAGAGTTACAGAAACAATTCAATGTAAGCTGGCTTAAGCTAAAAAGATAATTCAAAGTAACTTAGAAGATTTTTAAAAAGAAGACTGTCTTAATGATATATGGGCTAATAGAAACCACAGGAAAAAATTAAGAAGTGAGAAAAAGAGACAAATGAGTTCAGTGAGTTTCCTCTTACCTTCCATGTTTGTCATCTTCATTCCTTCTCCTCTGTTTACCAATGTTTGTACCCTCTGCCTGTTGAGGACAAGATGACCCAACACCACACGTCATGCTTTAAGCCTGAGCAAGGCTTTGGTCTCCTTGTCCTATGCTGTGGAATCTATTTGGGTTAAACACCTCTTGTTGTCCAATCAGCAATGGCCAAGATTGAGGACTGTGTGCAAACTGCTGACAGGTGACACCTTTGAGGATGAAGGAAAGGGAGTTCTGGGCAGACCACAGAGAAAAAGGCTCTACATACACCCCCAAAGTACATGACTCTAGAAAATAGACTAGAATAGTGGAAGGCACGCTATTGAATCACACAGTTTAAGTCCACTTTTTTTTTTTTTTTTTTTTTTTTTTTTGCCGTTCACCTTTGTAAACTTTCTAAGGTATAGGGACTAAGAATTGTTAATTAGTATGGGAAATATCAGGAAGAAAAAACAAAACAGAGACTTGGGATAAAGAAAAGAGGAGAAAAAGTAGCAGAGTCAGGAGTTCTGCATTCTAATCTCAGTTGTGTCACCAAGAAGTAAATGCCTCAGGCAAGTCAATTCTCTACTCTGTTTCCTCCAAGAAACAATAAGTTTCCCAATCTTCTTTGTGTCAGTGACCTCGTGTGTCACTGTGGCAAAACATCATATGGAACCAAATTGTGGGAGGAAGGATTTTCTGGGGCTCACCAGTTAGAGGATCTCATTCTGTAGAGGCAATAGACTTCACATCATTGGCGATCAGGAGCCAATGAAGAGCTATCAGAACTGGGGGACTGTATAGAACCTCTAAATACTCACCCTCAGAAACCTGTTTCTGGAAAGCTAGCTCCCATCGCTCATGGTCCATAGCCTCCAGAAAAGCCACCACCAGCTGGGGACCAAACACTTAAGCACATGACCTTTAGGGGACATTCTAGATTCAAACCATAGCATTCTTGATCAGGAGAATTAGCTGGAAGCATTTTCAAAATCACACTCCCTTGACTTATCCATGAACACTCTGATTTAAAAGATCTTACATAGCAGGGACTGTTGGCACATCCCTGTAGTCTCAGCTCCTTGGGAGACTGAGGCAGGAGGATTGCTTAAACCCAAAAGTTTCAGGCAAGCCTGGGCAACAAAATGACACACTGTCTCAAGAAAAAAAAAAAGGAAATAAAAGAGAAGAAAGGAAAAAAATCTTGTATGTAACTCTAATTTGTATTTTCAAGTGGCTTTCAAGGTGACTATAATGACCAATTGTATTTGGGAACCACTAGACCAGATAACATTTACAACCCTTTTTAGTGTTTAAAATTAGGATTACCTAACAATTATCTAACTTTGTAAAGATTCCAATTGTAATAAAATTGATTTCTACTTATGTTCAAGTATCTTTTTCAGAAATTGCATAAGCTTACTATTTTGTTTTTACAAAAAATTAAGAAAGCTATTTAGTATAAAGAAGATTCTCAATAAATATTTATGAATGGATATGTGGTCAGTTCTTTATGTTTTAAAAATTAATAATTATTCATTATCTTGCATGTAACACATAAAAGGGAAAGAAAATCTTTCTGGACTTTGATTTACTACAATATTGAGAATACTTAGTAGGACAATAGTATATAAATCGAAGCTCAAATTTTTAAACTATAACCAAAAGCTCTTGGTAATGAAATGTCACTTTATTCCTCTATAGCATGGATAAAGGAGATCCATGTGAGAGTATAATGCTCCTGACGTGCTTTGTTAAGTACAATACAAATGCATGGAGCTGTTCTCTTATTGTTGTTCTTTCATTTTGCCATCTACAGCATTCTAATATCTCTCAGCTTTGCCAGGCACAAAATAGTGTTCTAACAAATTATGCAGAAGATTATATTAGCCCTGACCTTTTTGAATATCCAAGTGCTTCTTTTAGATGTGAAAGATCAGAGTTTCTGAAGGACTGGCCTTCCAGGCCGAGGACCTGGGATATAGTTCAACCTCTGTGTCTACCAACTGTGTAAAATTGATCAAGCCATTTCACCCCTTCTGACCTTAAGTCCTTCTTCTATAACATGAATTCTACCTTCATTAGGGCACTGTAATTCTTATAACTAATTAAGAGGTTAAAAGACATATTCAAATGGGTATTCTCAGTTCTGAATCTGACTACATCTCTGCTTATTACTTAGATTTACTATTTTTCTCAGTCTCTTCTGAAACTATTTTTATATGCTACAAAGGTCCACAAAATTAGACTGCTTAAAAAAAATAGGAGCAGGTCCCTGTATACATCTATACTTTTCAGCACCAGATCATTTGTGTATGTGGCACAAGCCCTTTTTTATGTGTCCTTTCAGAAACGAAAATCACAGCTCAGCATATAGCATGTGACATGATGCAAAATAGTTACCTCTCCCACAGTGTAGGCCCATGTATAAGTTCCATTTTGTCACTTTCTTAAGAAATAATTGTTAATGACGGGGGACAATGGTTTGGCTTAGGTATCAGCAAATCCGTAGTAGCACATGTGGGAATATTATAACATGATTGGGTCCTTCTGTGAGGAAAGAGGAACCAACCTGGAAAGAATGATATTTTTTAATCACAGTTGCTTAATTGCAGTGTTGACATAACAAATAATGCACAGGAAATGAATGCTAGTGTTATATGTATGCTAAATCTTACAAAATCATGTCACTGATGCTGGCACTTTATTGCTTTTTAAAGAAAATATAAATGATATAATAGTGGAAAAGTATTTTATAGAATTTCAAACCTATTCATTACAGTGACATGGTATTTTTTTTAATTTTTTGTGGTTGGTTTTGTTTTCTGAGAGGCATAAAAGTACCAAGTGTTTCATCATACAAGAATACTGGCATATAAATTTTCTATGAAACTTATATCATTGAATTTAATGGTTATCAGTGTAGTTTTATGAGATCTTTCTTAAATGTCTTTTTGTTTCAAGTAGACATTGTCTAATTATTGCACTGTTCTCTTTCAGAACAGTTGAACATCACATACCAAAAGTGACATCAGATTGAAAAACCTACAGTTTGGATTTTTCCTGTTTCAGAAACAAGAAAAATGGGAAATTGACAATCAAAGGTAAAGCTGCCTCCATTTTCCTTATATAACCCACTGCTACCATTCTGTTCCATCCTATGTGGAACAATTTCTGTTTTTTAATAGTGTGATATATTTAAACAAAAATATTTCTGACTTGTAATTCCAGATATATTAATAGTCTGCTGAGTGTAAAGTCTGTATTTTTAACTCCTTGGTTACTTGCATAGAATCTGGACAAGATGTAGCTCATATGATTAATCGTTATTTTTGTCGGTGACCTAGAATGACATATCAGACAAATGCCATTTATATGAATCTGTGGACACAAATATTGCACATCATGGTAAGCCTGGAATCATGGCATAGTATCAGCTTTTTTTCTTAGTGTTTTGTACAAATTTGCATTTAACAGCACAAGAGTGCTCAACATGACTGAAATGTTGCTAAGAAAGACAGTGGAAACACTTAAGTCCATGCCATGAACACCACTGTGTTCATTCCATTGTGTGGTTTTATTGGCAAGGAAAAGGGTCATAATGTACAAATCAGATATACTCAGTAAGTGTTGGTGTTGGATCAGAAGGGGATGATTATTGCTGAATAAATTCATAAGCTATTGTCTTTGTGTGGGTTACTTGCCCAACAAAGATAATGACCTGGATGTGGCAGTGTACTGGGAAATGAATCCCAGATCAGTTTAGAAGTAGCTGGGCATGGTGATACATTCCCATAATCCTAGGGCTGAGGAGGCTGAAGCAGGAGGATCCTGACAGTGAGACTCTGTCAGAAATAAGTAAATAAATAAGTAAATAAATAAATAAATAAATAAATAAATAAATAAATGCAAGCAGCAAGAGTGAAGCAGGAAAGAAGTGTAGGTAAAAGCATGAGTGTATTAACAAGTCTCCCACTGTGGATAGTGGGAAATTAATTTCTCAGAGACCTCCTACAGTAGGGGTATGGGTACAGTCTGAGATTTCTTCCTAAAGGATGTGCAGCAAGAAGATTATCCATTGGCTCATTCCTCAAGGTTATAGATTGCCACCAGGGGTATTAACTCCTTTCCAATTCTGGACTGTCCTGCTACCAACTGGGACAAGGGGCAGAAAGATACTCTGATCATCCCTTGAGCTGGATACTATTAAGGCAAGGAGAATTCTAGTAGAAATCTATCATTGTGGCTATGGAAAGAATCACAGATGAACCCAGTGGTGACTGTTATAGCCCCTGTTACTTCATTTTAAAACATAGCATTTTCCTTCTAAATGAGATAGCTCTGAAAAGAAAATGTTTTATGTTTTAAAGTTATATCCAACTATTATGGAACCAGGATGAACTGTTTCAAAACTCTTTCATCAATTAATTTTCTGTGATTAGAATTAGACTACATATTAAGATTCAAAATATGAGGAACATTTTGGGATAGTTAGAAATAATATAACATTTAACTGTATCTGTATTTATTACCATATATTGTTTCAAATATAAGAAAATGTCTGTGGATACATACAAAAAAATCTTATTGTTGCCTTTCCTATTTGGAAATACCCCTAAGAGCAGTGGCATTATTGGATGAAAAATATGGCTGACATTATGCATGGCTGGACATAATGTTAGATAGATAGTCAGCTGACAAAATGGACTTAGCAACTTAAAGTGAATCAGTGTTGTTTTTGTTTTGTCTTTTGTTTTGACATGAGAACATTAAATGGTAAAAATGAGTTTGGGTGAAGGTTTGTTTTGACCTAGAAGATCACATATTCAGAGAAAGAATATAGCAGGTGAACTCTGAAGAGCACCTACTAAAGATAAAACAAACAGACATCAACAAGTATCTAAACTAACCTGATGCCTATCAGCATGTGGTTTTCTAGTAAAAATGGAAGAGAAATGAGAAAGGGCAGCAGAAAGTAGTGGGGGAGAGAGACAAGGGAAGTCATGGCAGATGACAAGGCAGAAATGCCCAAAGGAGAAGACAGAATGAAACCACTGGATAAATAGAATCTCTTGGCAGTGAAGAGAAATTTCTCTAGAAAAAAAAAAA
>VMDO01002647.1:0-97392 GCA_007922755.1 Pedetes capensis
TTTCACTCTGCAGCAGTCTCAGAGCTGCTCCCTGAGATGAAGCCGCGAAGGACCTGGGACCTGGCAAGTGCAAGCGGAGGTCCACACTAGCTCTCCTCTTCCTCTCGCCGCCACCTCGCACACCAAGGTCCCTGCCCTCTGCTGTCTGTGGCCCCCAGAACGCCTCCCTGCTCCCTCCTGCCGCATTCCTGAGCCTCAGGCCCACACCTTCTCCTTCTTCCAGAGAAGGTCAACCACCGCGCGCTTCAAAGCAGCCTCCAACGCGGGAAGCGCGTACCTGTGAGGCCTCCCCTACCAGTCCCCTGTCCCCTGAGTCCCACGGCGACAGCTAATGGTCTCTGTTCACACATCCTTGGTTTTCTCTACTCTGAGGCTTTGACAGCAGGGCCTCGATGACCCTGGGGGACCTCCCCTTCCAGAAAGAGCCAGTTCCTAGAGATGACAAACCTTATCTCGCAGTGAACATGCTTCCCACAAGCATGGGTCCAGAGCCACGCCTCCGCCACATCCTTCACCTGCTCTCCTGCTTCCTTCCGGCCACTACTCCCAACCCTCATCACCACCAGGCCACGTGCCAGACCACGGAGGGCAGCCTCATGCCCCAGAACCCACTATAGTGGCTCAGACCCTTCCCATACCTTCCCCTGGGAAGCACAATAAAGCCGCTCGCTGGGGATCCTCTCCCTCCGTACTTGGATTGCCTGGCCCTACCCAGGTGGCCATGTGGGGTAGCCATCCCTCCTGCCTAACAGACCATTGTTTCTTTGCCTGTGGAACACCTCCTGATGACAGCTCAGACCCGCTCTGTCAAGCCAGCCTCTGGGTCTCTCCTGAGAGACCCTGCCTCTGCTCTAGCGACTCTGCCTCCCCTCTGGACTGCGTCTGTGTCATGCAGGCCAGCTTGCCCCTTGTTAGCACGATGTCGTCTTCTATCTCTCGCTCACCTGCTGCCTTCCCACAAACTCTTTACACCCTTGCACTAAGTCGTGCTCAATAATTAGTTATTGAATAAATGAGTGAGTTACAGAGTGGGAGACTTACAGATAGAAGCCAGGGATTTTACAGTGATCATTATATTTCTCCCTGATTGAACTAATGATTTAACTGACTTTCTACACAGAGACCAGGTATTTTTCTGGGCACCAACTGTATTCCAGGCCCTCTTCTTTCCTTTAAACCAAAGAAAGAAAATGAAGACTTTCTTCTAAGTGTTGTCTCATCTGGGTCTGGATCCTTTAGAGTGGGCGTGAAGCCCATCACATTTCTTGGTTAGGAAGTTCATCCAGGCTCGCTGTGAGCAGCCTGCAGTGACTCTCAACAGAGATTAAAATAAGAGTGTAGAACAGGATCTTTTATGCATTTCATATGTAACATCTGAAAAGTTCATGTTTTCTTGGCAAACAATGCCCAACAGCAGAATGGAGCTTGAAGGCATCCCAAAAGATGTGTGTCTGCATGACTTTTCTCTTGACAGAGATGAAGTGACAAGAACTAATTAAATGAAAACAAAATGTTCTTTTTGGATGGCCCACAGCAGTTCTTCTGAGTGTGCAATTTATTATTATTATTATTAGGCCATCACCACCCTGTTCTTTTAGCTGTGCTCATGACAACATCCTCCCTACTTCTCAGTCTACTAGTTGGAGAAAAATATTTCTGTTTGAAGTGTCGTAGCGCAAGCCCATTTCCAAAGTGCTGGAGTTATTAAGCATGTTTGCTCCGTAATGTGGATCATTCATGGTTGCCCATAAATTAATTATTTTGCCTTGTAATTTATAGATACTTTCCAGTCAGCCATGCCCATTTGCTCCATCTCTTGTTTTCTCCTGACAGTCACCTTATCAGTAGGCTGGACTGTGTTCCTGGTTTTCCACCGAGGACACCAGAGCCCCTGCAGGTGAAGTGGACTGTCCAACTCACAAATATCAGCTATGGGCTGGACTCTGATTCTTTCACCATCGAAGCTCATTACTGCCAATTCTTTATGAGCTCTTTCCATGTCATCCTGTAAATCTGGGGTCCTTGAACAGTCATTATGGCTCCATTTTAGAAAAGCAGTAAGTAGGAAATAAATAGTACTGGTTTCTACTGACCTTGGATTCCATCTTCCACTTGACTTTTTTTTAATCTATTTTTCCCTTTCTTTAAATACACCTAGTCCTCTACTTGCTTTCTTGTTTTCATTGCTTAGTTCTTGCCTCTGTTGAAGTGCCCATGGAACACATACATGTATATCCATTGCACCCTGAAAATTGTAACTGAATATCACCACTTTGCCAGGCCCTGGTCCAGTGTGGAAGTCAAGAGGTAAGGAGGGCGGCTGGACCCCAGATCAGCTTGTCACCACACAAGTGCCGCAATAGACCCTCATGCCTGGGCTCCCCTGCATCATTTGGCCACCAAGGAAATTTGTCTAAGGTGGACCTCCTGGTTAAGATCTTTTAGTGATGCATCATCACGCATTAGGTTTGTTAACTTTTTTTTTAATCCATGGAAAAACCCTCTTGTTTATTTGATTAAACAAAAATAAAATAAGCTGCATAGGAACCATTTTAGAGTCCAAAGAGACACCGACTTTGTTTTAAGGCTGCAGTAGCTGATACAGCATCACCTTGCTACCCTTCTCCAGCCTTCTCTGTGGACCACAGCGATACATTCAGAAGCCTGTTAGCACACACAGGAGTTTTGAACACTTTCTCATTGGTTCTTCACCTGCTCACTGCCTGTCATGCCTGCGGCAATACCGACGTTTCAAAGTAAAAGCCAAAAGAGGGGGTAAATACAACAAAGACCCACTTTTGCCTAAACGTTTGGGGGAAACTCCCTGCTCACCCATGGAAATGATAGATTCCACGCTGCCACAACAATGCCCACTCAAAACATGGCAAGAGGCAGCAGGCAGCCAACAGACTGGCCCCGTGGCTTCTGCAGCCAGGGCAGGTGTACAGGGGGTGCAGATTCCTTCTATTGGTTTGCTTTGGACAAATAATAAAAATTAGAGGCTTAAGTTAGTCATTTGAACATCAGGCAACACGCTTCTCTTAAGTTCACCCAATTCTGCATTCACTTCTCTTAAAAAAAAAAATTGAGTCATGTACTCTATACTTAAAAATTAAAGCTTTTTTTTTTTTTTTTTTTTTGTTGTTGTTGTTGACCAGGCATGAGGGCTAATGCACAGCACTAAGCAAGATGCATTAAAAAAAAAAAAAAAAAAACCTAACAACCCTCCCACCCACCCTATATGTAGCATGCTAGTTAAACATCCATCTACCCTCCTCCCTCCCCTGCACTTATCTTAAGCAAAAGGAAAAAAGAAAGAAATCTCACCACCCTAAAAATAAGAAAACCCCAGAAATGTGAAAATTCTTCCTCTGAAGAGAGACAACTACATAGGCAGCTAAAAACAGAAAGAGCTATTACAGAGCTAGTTATTTAAAGAAAGTAAACACGTTGCTACACACGCCAACCTCCAGCCAGCGTGCTCAGAGACAGCCATGAGAAAAATACTACCTGAGCTCGTCAGTTAATGTTGTTGTTGTTGTTGTTAGGCGCCGTCGAGTCGGTATCCGACTCATAGCGACCCTCATAGGGTTTTCAATGGCTGAGTGCTTCGGGATTGCCTTGGGAGTGGATTGCCAGGCCCTTCTCCCATTTTTGCGGTGCTGGGAATTGAACTCGGGGCCTCAGAGACTGCAGCGCAGCGCTCTACCCACTGAGCTAAATCCCAGCCCCTTTCAGTTAATACAATCCTTAAAAGGAGGTCTAAGACCATGTGGATACACCTAGCGTTTAGAACCATTACTGGTTAAGTGATGATGGCTTTTTAATCCCTGTGAGTTGGATACAAAATAGGGATCTTTGTACCAAGAGAATGTGCACAGAGATATGCCCCCAGTATTCTGAAAATACTCCTTACGCATTTTGCACTTCCCACAAATATCTGCTGAGCCCTACCTATCACCTGCCTCCAGGGAAAGGACCAAAGGACTAAAGTCAGAGTGGCACCCCATCATTACCTGGATAGCCACCTCTCACCTCTCTTTCCTCACTGAGGGAATTTATTACTCACATTCCCTAGGTAACGGGCATCCCCTTAATGTGTAGGGATAAATGTGGGGAGGCAATTGGGAAAGAAGTGGCTTAATGCCTATTTGGCCCAAGTTGAGGCCTTAGGTGCACCCCGGACCACTGTGTGAATCTCTGTGGTGCACCCAGCTTAAGTCCACAAGGTCTGCGACTGCACCGATAAGATGGCCCCTGCTCAGCAGAGCTGGGGTGTGCCTCACTTTTAGACCCTCACTTTT
The DNA here is from genome assembly GCA_007922755.1 of Pedetes capensis. NCBI lineage: Eukaryota > Metazoa > Chordata > Mammalia > Rodentia > Pedetidae > Pedetes > Pedetes capensis. The sequence goes on from VMDO01002647.1 coordinate 4,305, forward strand.
TGATAGGCCATATCCTATTACCCTGTTGGCCACTAAGGGAAGGCCTGTGATTGACTATTCCCTGCCTACTCCCCTGCTGTCAAATAAGCATCTGAGTTTCACCTCATTTGCATTTGGCTCATGATTGGCTATGCCTAAAGAAAGCCCGAGTTCTGATTGGTCCCAAGAGGTATATAAGGAGAGCTTGCTCGTCACTGACTCTCTTGCTCTGGAACCAGCTCTTGCCTTACCACCACCACTATTACGGAGACAGAAGACTGCAAGAGGAGAAGACCTTGAGGGACACTGGAGGATGACCACTAAGGAAAGAAGCAAACACCGAGAGTGGGTGCCACAGAGAGCATGGGAGCAACTACCAGACCAGTGCCAGAGGCCGATTCAAGCTGACCAGCATTGCAAAGAGCAACTTAGAGCTGTGTAACCCTCAGACCTGTATGCCAGTTTGAGCTGCAGCACTTTTAAATGCTGTACAATAAAGAGCTGTGTTTTAGAGACCTCCCTAGGTGTCTCTCACTTTGATGCACTCACCCAATCCCTGCAGGTTCCCTGTTTGGAGGGAAAACAGATTACATGTGAGGTTCCTGCTCCACTATCCAGGCCCAAAGAGATATCAACATCGGAGTGGTGAGCCCCACACCATGCAAGGCTATGCAGGGAAGCACTAGAAGTTGGGAGGCAGAGAGAGTCAGGGAAAGGCAGGGGCACAAGTCTTTGTCAAGGTCTCTAGGGGAAGGAACAGGTGAGGCAGGGAAAGCAGGCTTTAGAATGGCTAGTTTGAATCATTTCAAGGTTCTGAAGTATACAGTTGGCCTCTAGTTGCCTGGTTCCTTTCCCTGGAGTGATGGCCGGGGGTGTTAGAACCCTACAGTGGTGGCAGTTAGGATGTGGGTGCTGGATTGATTGGTTTTTTAAAAGTATCTCCACGGGGGAGACTTTTACCATCTCTAGGAATTAGAGAGGGGCAGCTTCTCCAAGGTCAGCAAAGCCCAGAGGTCAAAGCCTTAGCATACTGACATAAAGGACCTTGTTCCTACACCATCTCATCTGACAGCTAACAGGCAAACTGAGGCCCTTCACTGGAATGCGTGATCCATGCAGTCAGAGTTGATTCTCCTGGCCCTGAATCTGTCCTCTCAAATAGCATGTGCACTGGGACTATGGGTGTGGAGAAAAAGAGCACACAAATGCACACACACACATACACACATGTACACACACACACACACACACACACACACACACACAGAGTTTCTACATAAAGAACCATCTCTTGGCTACATATTTTATAAATCTTGTCTAAGCAATAACTTTGGAATTTGATGTCTCCATGTTTAAGCCAAAAGTTCCATTTGAACATATTATGCTGATTCTTTTTGCATCTTCATGAAGAATCAAGAATAACACTTCTTTCAAAGCCTCATATTTATAAAGATCAAGCAGACTGCTCTGCACTGTTTTAGCAGTTTTTTATAGTCCTAACACACATCTGCAGCATTTTTAAAGCTCTTTTGGTAGCATCAATTAATAAACTAATTACAATGCAAAAATTCAATATGTAAGATTAAATAATAAAGATTTTATTTGTGCTACTCCACCTTTCCCTCAAAGTAACCAATTTGCTGTGTGTCTTTGGATCCTTGAGTTTTCTGTTCTTCTACTTTTTACTGTATTTTTGACTTGTTAATATGTGCTCATTAGAGAAGACCCAAATTTTGTATAACTTTTAAAAATCCTGTAATTTTACCTTTAAGTCAATAATATAGATGAAAATTCTTTCACATTTTTCTTGTACATAACTGCTTCCAGGAATGCTGGTATCTCTTATTATCTCTTATTATTATTAAATCATTTGTACATTCATTTTTCTTTTCTTTTTTCTTTTCTTTCTTTCTTTTTCTTTCTTTGTTCTTTCTTTTCTTATTCTTTATTTTTTATTCTTTCTCTTTTCTGTACTGGGGATTTAACACAGTGTCTCATGCACACTGAGCACACCTTGTACTACTGAGATACAGCCCCAACACAGGTCATTTATATTAAATCATAAAATCACTGAATATCCAGAAATAAATTCTTTCTAGGCGCCATGGCTAAGCATAACTTGGGTTTACAAGCAAGACACATAATGAATATTTAAGACCAAAACCTTTGGGTGCTTTCTTCTCTTGACTGATATCAGCACAGTGCTCCCTACCAACTTAGGTGACATTGTGAAAGTCTTGCATGAGTGACACACATTCTCTCTCTAGATACACTGTGTCCCTTACACGTGTGTGAGACTGTGGACTTATCTGGACTCCATACTGTAGTGTGAAGACTTCACAGGTCCAGCCAATGTGCTCTGCAGTCCCAACGCCAGGCACAGGACTAGGATAGAGCAGAACAGATTCTCATGAATTCTCGAGGCACAGTAATGGGTACATTTCACAAGAAAAAGCTAAAAAGAAATGTGGCTTGATGTGGGTGATAAGCCAAAGGCTGGGTGTCCAGGCTGGACCCATGAAGGCTGTGAACTGAGTGGACTATTAGAGCTGGATTCCTTCTGGGTGCCAGAATGGGATCCTGGCAGAGAAAGGCTTAGGGTTCTGTGGCACCTCAGGGCCCTACTTGGGTTTGACAGCATGGTGGGCTATCCTGGCACTGTTTGTGTGGGGGGCAGTGACAACGTGAGATGTGTTTGCAAAAGGTGGACCCTGTGATGGGTAGCATGTGGAGGTTGAGGCAGGGGAAGTTGTCAGAGAAGGTTACAGACAGGATACATTCTCTGTGCTCCAGCATCCGAGGGCAATTGTAGAATTGAAGGCCACTTTCGTTTGACTGATTTCACAAGATGAATTTATAAGATGTGACAAAATAGGACTTAGTGTGTTATGACAACTCCTAAACAACTGAGTTTTCAAAACACAATGTGAAGTACAAGCTTTCAACACTTGTCTTCATAAACAAGCTGGAAAACCATTTGTGAAGAATCCAGTAAACACGATTGCTATAATTGGGAGAGGAGAAACTGGCAGATATGACGTGGTCCCCCAAATCTCTCTGAATTCTGTATTCCCCAAATTCTATCAATGTTATGGATAGTATAAAATATGCTTCTCTGTTATAAATTATAAGAGCACAAATAATATTAAATAAAATTGCTTATTTAAAAAGGTACCCCATACCCCCACACACAGTCAAAGCTATTCTTATTGTCTATGCTTTATTGCAATCATTCTTACTCACTTGTTCAACTGCTGTGGCAGGTGCTGCAACACCCTGTCCTCTAAGCCACTGCCCTGCTCTGAGTTTACCCACAGTGGTGGCAGGTGGCTCCCTGCCCCCTGGCAGGTCCTAGTTGTATATCCCTCTGCTCCAGGGTCTGGAGCTTTCCTCACTGTGTAGGAGTGTGCTCAGCCTGCAAGCAGTGTGGTCCAGAATGGTAAGGATAACCTGCCAGCAAAGTGCCGATAAGTCACTTTGCAGAAAGACCGATAAGTCAGCTCCCCCAAGGAACATTCTGTATGCTTCCTAGGTGCTCCTTGTGCAATGGAGTCCCAGTTGCTTCAAAATAAGATTGTCTTTAGAAGTTTTAATCTCACCAGTTTGATGGCTCATGTTTTTATTTGGTCATATTTTATATTATTCCCAACTTTTACTTTTATTCTTTCATTAACAGGATGGCTTAGCTCATATTTTCTTGTAGTATTTTCATACCTTTTTTCTTACCCATTTGCTTCTTTGAGCCATATCAAATTCATTAGTATAATGGGAGAGAAGAATCCAGGATTTTGTGCTCTACTTCTAGGCAATTGTTCCAAGAATCACTCAGAAAGACATCTTTTCCTTGCTGATATTATAAGCCACTTTCCTTACATACTTGGAGCCTTCTTTCTTTTGTTTCAGCAATTTAGCCATGATAGTGATTTTATGATCAGGATCATAACTCCTGAAATGGATATGATAATTCATGTAAGTATTTTTCTATAATAAAGATATGATTTTATTTTCATAAGCTTTGTAAATAATGAATTTTATGGACTATGTACCGTAACTCTTTTTTCTTTTTTCTTTCTTTCTTTTTTTCTTTCTTTTTCCAGTACTGGGGATTAAGCCCAGGCCCTCACACATGCTCAGCAAGTGCTCTATCTCTGAACTCATTTTCATTTTTGAGACAGGCTCTTATTATGTTGCACAGGTTGCCTGTGGCCTCAAACTCATGATACTCCTGCTCCACCTCCCATGTCATTGGGATCACAGGTGTGTGCCACCACCCTCACTCTGTCATGTAACTCTTTTTCTTAATCATATAAGGCAGGGCAGTAATGAGAACAGGCTTAGCTTTCTGTAGAAACAGCAAATCTCATATAGACCAAGACTGCTTCTGGGGTGTAGAGATCATGTACTTTTGGATAATTTCAGAGCATTGCAGAACCTCCTTGCTGCCTGCTAGGTCAGGGATTGAAGTCATGTTAACAGGTTTAGAGATTTCCAATTCTGTGGTGGTCAAGCTGTGTCCAAAAACCCTACTAGCCTTCGGGGTCCTTGCTTTCTGGCAACATGAAGAGCTCCCCTATTTAGGTGTGGTGGCACACACCTGTAATCCCAGAGACACAAGCAGAGGCAGGAGGGTTACAAGTTCAAGACCAGAGACAGTCTGCGTAATTTAGGAAGATCCTGTCTCAAAAAAGAAGTAAAAAAGTGGGCTGAGGATGCATCTCAGTGGTACAGCAGAGGCCCTGGTTTCAAACCCCAGTACAGCAAAATAAAAAGAACTCCCCTACTCTCCCCCTTTGCATTCCGTACCTGTTTTCCAGGGCAGGACTTCTGAGCTCTGGCTGGCTCCCCGTTCCCCCGCCACAGCATTTTACATGGCTCCTTAAGGAGAAGCCCTCCCAGCCCAGTGGACTCCCCAGGTACCTTTCTGTCCTGGCTTTCCACTGCCTACTCCCCTTCATACACTTGGGCTCCACTCACCGTGACCCACTGGTCACCACCTAAGTGAACTCCTTTTGCTTCTATTGCCCGTCTGTCACCTCATGAGCACCCAGCCCTTTGAGTAGCCACGTGCCCACTCTACCTCGAAGGTCACCATTCAGCCTGACCTCTTCAATGAATTTCTCTACCAACTGACCCAAACCGGGCCGCTCCAGGCCACTTCACCCCTCAGTGTGCAGGCTTTTCACATTTCCTGTGGACATCACCTTACTACACATAGCCAAAGAAACTGTTGGGATTTCTCTGATTTTGTCCGCCCCATATTTTGGATGCTTCTTGAATGCACTAACAAGCAGTGATGATTATTTTCCCCTCTTTTAATAACTAGCATAGAAGCCTAAGATACCTACTGAGCAGAATTTTACAATTCAGTAAACTTCAGGAGACAAAATATTCACTTCAAAAGGTGACTTTTTCTTAATGAACTCACAATAAGAGAAAGATAAGATAGTGTGAGAAGTATAAACAGTGGGAACAGAATGAAAAGGGAAAACAGGAGGCCGCTGCTCCTGCTGGCCATGGCACAAGAGGCAAACGCCCATTAAGCTGGTAGCAGAGGACAAACCAGGGTCTCCTCGTCTGAGAGAGATGCCTTGCCAGAAGAGGTGACCTGGGCTTAGAGGAAAGGGACAGAAACACCACAGGACGGCCACAGACCTCAAGAAAACTTTCCAGGAGGGGACTGTTTCCAGATCCTGTGATTCTGGGGTAAGTTCAAAGCCTGAACTTTGCCTCTGGGGTGTCTGGCTCCCAGTGAGTGCTGAGGATGCTGTTTCACTTCCTCTTGTGCCAAGAAGGGGTGCACATGCACTCTCATCAATCATCAACGTGCTCATAAGTGGGGTTGGGGTGGTGCTTCTGCAGTGTCACCACGGAGTCTTGTAATGGTCACAAATAGAATAGCAGTCAGAACTAGGCCACCTGCTTGGATGATCAATCTTTCAAGTCTAATTTCATGATCATTTTAAAAACCACAATCACTTAAAATAAGGGACTGGTCCCCTCTTAGTTCTGTTTTCCTTCAAGTCTTGACCAGTTGCTCTTCAGGGAGTTAAGAAAGAGTGTTCCTAAATCTTTCCCTTTGGTCTTGGATCTTAGAAAGTCACATGATTCAGCGTCACATTAAATCACTTTGACATAATATTAAAAACACATTTTCTAAATGGTCTTTTTTAGCTGAAGATTTTACTTGGAAGAAGATGATCAATATTACCTTGAACTGCTCAGAGCCAGAAAAAGGCAAAACAGAGTGTTTTATTTCTCCCTTTTCACTCCGAGGACTGAATCCAAGTCCCATTTCTAAAAGTCACACCCTTGTTAATGCATCTTACTGACTGTGTCAGAAAGCATAAGCATTCCATCTCGTCTTGAACTTGAGGAGGTTGGCACCTCTGCACCCAGCCAGACCTTCTTCAGGTAATGGCTAGTGGGCACATCCTGAGTGCATTACAGGTCTTAACTTCCACGGAAACCCTGGGAAGCAGCTGCAATCACTGCCCCTAGTTTCAGAGGGAGAGCAAGGCACACACACCTGCCCAGGCTCCCAAGCACTGGAGGCAGGGCAGGAGCCGCCCTCTGGGGTGCCAAGCCTATGGTCAGCTCTCGTGTCCTGTGTGGACCTCAGGGGCGGGTGCTTGCCATGCAGGGAGAAGCTGGGTGTGCCATGGGCACATCTTGGCCACTGTGACTCATTTTTCATTCTCCAAAAAAAGCACTTGTTTCACTTCAGGATTGAAAACAGTTCAACCTTCCCAAAGAATGCTGAGCAAGAAGGTCTAGTTTCCTTCAGCTGGCAAAAGCTCCAGAGCAGCTCTCGGGCACAGTCTCCAAGGTCAGCTCCCAGACATCTGATCAGAAGGTCTGGAGGTGCTGCTTGGGATCCTGGGCACAATAAGGGAAGGGGCTCACAGGAGCCCCATTCTGCCAGAGCCACCTCACATATATGTGTGCAGAGCGCATGTGTGTGTTTGCACTAATGCACTCAGAAAATACTTACTGAGAAGATCCCTGTGCAGGGGTCTTGGATAACAACTTGGAAGCATGAAGGAGAGAGATGAGTGCATCACGGGAGCACTCATGGTCTTATGGGTGAAGAGCCATTAAGTCAGGCCACAGTGATGCGCAGGAACTAGGAAGTCACAAAACACACCGACCTAGCGTGCCCATACTCCTCATCCCCGAGCCATATCCTTCTCTCTATCCATCTGAGTCTCTAGTGTTAGATGTTTTTTTCCAATTTGTGATTGCCATGTTGTTGATAGTAGAAGGGTGACCTTAGGCAAGTTCCTTAGACTTCCAGACACTGAACGTAGTAACATAGTACCACAAAAGTAGGTTGTCCCGTAAGTGGGACAAAATATCTATTAAGCACTGGTAAATATTAAATTATATACCAACAGTCACAAAATAATGAGTGCATCTATTAGGAGATATTATCTAAGCATTACTTTTCCAGGTTGAATTGAATTATGATGGTAACCACTTTGAGTACCTCTTCAAATTGCAGTAGGCAAATGTGACTCGAATTCAACTTTTGTTATGGTATATATTATTCTAATTTTAATATCTAAATTGTGTATACATTTTGTCACCCTTTGTGTGCATATTTTGTTGCTGTTAGGTGCCATCAATTGGTTCTGAGTCATAGTGGCCCTATGTACAATAGAACGAAACACTACCCAAAACTGTGCCATGCACATGATCTTTTTACGTTTGAGCCCATTGTTGTAGCCATTATGTCTTCTCATTTTGAGTTGTGCCACATCAGCAAAAGGAGGTCCCAGGGGCTTTATTCCATTCCCACCATTAAAGTCAACTCAACTTTGAGGCGGCAACTCATCCTCAGTCATTTCTTGAATGCCTTCCATCCTGTGGGGGCTCATTTTCAGGCACCATGTTTGACAATGTAATTGAGTTTAGCTCAGTTGGTAGAAGGTTGTTCCACACACTCTGAGGATGCAGGTTTGATCCCCAACACCACAAAAATGAGAGAAGGACACAGCAATCCACCCCCAAAGCATCCCAAAACAATCAGCCTTTGAAAACCCTATGAGGGTTTCTATGAGTCAGACTGAAGTCAACATCACCTAGCAACAACAACATATTTGACAATGCTTCTCTGCTATTCATAGGGTTTTCAATGGATAATTATTTGGGGAGTGGGTTGTAGGGTCCTTCTCCCTAATCTGTCTTAGTCTGGAAGCTGAGCTGAAACCTGTCCGCCATGGGTTGCCCTGCTGGTATCTGAGATATTGGTGGCATTGTGTTCAGCATCACAGCAACATGCAAATACCCATAGCAAAGCAAGCTGAAAGATAGGTGGGGGACTATATATGTGTGTGTGTGTGTGTGTGTGTGTGTGTGTGTGTGTGTGTGTGTATTATATACATGCATGTGCACATACACACATGTACACATTGAAAGAGAGAGACAGAGAGAAAGAGGAGTGGATTGTCACCATTCATTGTATTATTCTATAAAGTCTGAAAACACGGAATTAGCCAATCATGAGGGACCACTCTTAGGAGAAATACAGATTTAGGATCCTGCAAGCCTCTGGTCACAATATTGTCATGAAATAATTGATTGATTCATAACCTTGCCTTATGTCTGTTTTTGTTTAAAGGTAGCTGTTTAATACACAGTGCTGATTCATGCACATGGAACTCCCAGGCAGCAGGCTACAGCTCACTTCTGAGGGAAGCTTGCTTAATACTGCGGGGCACATGGCAGGCTTCTTGTGCTTAGGAACCAGGAGTGCTTAGGCACTTCCCTCAGGGGTTTTGGAAACAGAAAAATCACAACAAAAAGCATAAAAATGGAGAAATAATGGCAGTGAATTTACTGGGTAGAAGCTCCTCCTTGATGGTATGTGATCTGAAGCAGAAGGCAAAAAGTCACCTCATCCCTCCCTAGCTAGAAATGTGCTTTGCTAGGCCACTGATGTTTCCCTGCTCTGTGGGTGCCTGCACAGGAGTGAGAAATTGCTGTGTGTGCTGAGGCTGGTGTTATAAAAAAAAAGCTACAGTGAGTTCACGAACTCACCAGTATGGAATCCCTGAATAATGGGGATCACTGAATTCCTTCACAAATGAAACCTCTAGGATTTCCCCAACACATCAGTGGTTTGGGACTACCAGAAACTCTTTAGAAAGAGCCAGTAGCAAGGACATTTTCATCCTTCCCTAAGCACCAACTTTAAAGGACATCCTTTAGGACGTTTTATAAACCACACAGACTGTGTTGTCTTGACTTAGACGAGGCATTTGCCAGATTGGGCATTCACCCCTCCCTAGCGCTGTGTTTCCATCTGTGTGAACAGCAGTGATGTCGGAGTTGCTGGGCCATTACCTGCCTAGTGTGGCTTCGAGTGAGAACCCAGGGGTGGGGGAGGCAGGGGGTGGTCACGGTCACAGGTGTGGGAGGGTCGTGATGGCACACGTCAGCTGGGAAGCTCGGTTACAATCCCACCAGAGAGGCTGAGTCAGGGTTTGGATACAGGAGGGGATTTCAACCCATGTCTGAGCTGGAGACGGAAGCCTGGGAATTTCTCTATAGGAATAAAGTCACCACTCCAGGAGAGACCACCAAATGAGTGCCAGTTGTTGTTGTTGTTGTTAGGTGCCGTTGAGTCGGTATCCGATTCATAGCGACCCTCATAGGGTTTTCAATGACAGACTGTTTCAGGATTGCCTTGGGAGTGGATTGCCAGGTCCTTCTCCCATTTTTGCGGTGCTGGGAATTGAACTTGGGACCTCAGAGACTGCAGCGCAGCACTCTACCAACTGAGCTAAATCCCAGCCCATGAGTGCCAGAGAGACAAGAAAATAAGCCAAGGCACCTTCCAGCCCCTGCAGCGCCTGGGTGAGACAGTGCACCTGTTGAAGAAGTGAATCGTTCTGTCAACTCTTGCTGACAACAATGACAAGGACAGAGATAGATTGTGACACAGGATTCACGGTCATACATGTGCCTCCACCCTTCCCTCTCCCCCAACACCACCTTTACATTGTGGGCCCTGGACTCTGTGATCTGAGACAGTGGAGCTCAACAGGCTGCACCCACAGCAGGTCCAGCCTGAGTGCGGGGCAGGTGTGGCAAAAATGAAAGCAAAGGATGTGAGGTTTATCCTCTCCTAGGGAAGCCTGTCTAGTCCCTTAACAGCTAATTAAGATTCTTGTTTTCTTTTTGTCAGTACTTAGGGGTTGAACCCAGGGCCTCTCGCATACCTTGCAAGTGCTTTACCACTGAGTTGCACCCTCAGCCCACTCTTTACTTTTTGAGACAGGATCTTGCTAAATTCCACAGGCTGCCTCTGGCCTCGAACTTGTGATCCTCCTACCTCAGCCTCCCAAGTTGCCCACAGGCATGCACCACCACACCCAGCTACTAAATAAGTCTTATTGGTACCTTTCAACAACTTAATTAAGCATTTAGGGAGTGGTCCTTTTTGGGAAAAGAGCCACACTTCACTTGGGTGATGTGACCCACGGCTCACCTTGCCAAAGAGCTCATGTGCCAAAGCAAAAAGGGACATTGATCAGTTCCAGGCTCTAGGTCTGAGATGGAGTTTAGCAACTACGAGGTCAGACTTTAATGATGAGAAAAGGTGTCCCACAGTTGGAAGTTTGTTATTGTCATGACTTTTATTCAAATTTGCAGAAATGCGAAATTTGGAAAATAAAAACTATGATGAATTGATTTGCCAATGTTCACAAGAAGAAAAACTTGGACCTTATCAGACCAAGTTCTGTGGGGATGCAAATTCCAGAGACGTGAGCACACTGAGTACTCGTTCATGCTAGGGCTCAGATTTATCATCTCTGGAAAGATAGCCTGTTCACCTTAGGCGATCTCCACCATCCTGGGTCAGAAAGGAAAGACAGGGCACCAAAATCTTGTGCTTTTATTACCCATGAAGCTGAAATTGCCTTCAACATGCCCCTGGGTCTCTCAGGGTAATACTGTGAGGGGCGTCCTTCATGCAAAAGATGAAGCCAGCCATTCTGTTCTTGATGATTAAAGGAGGTATGGATGCAAAGGTGGAGGGGCAGCACAAGTGCCTAAACGTGGGGTCCTGAGACATGAGGAAGGTGGGCAGATGGTAAGGACATAAGAGGGAGCTGCTACAGTGTGGGAAGAGCCAAGCAGATGCACTTGTCCTTGCGATATTGCCTGCTGGGGACCTGGTCCCCTTCTACAACACAGCACAAAGTGACCCCAAAAGTGTCCTGAAAAGAATCAATAAAAGCCTGTGTAATGAGCCTACAGGGTTCGCATGGACACTTTCTTGTTTGCTGTTTTAAAGGAAAACTTCAAACCAACTGAATGATTTCCAAAGAACGATTTAATTACATGAACAAATTAATCATTTTTCTCTCTGTGCTGAGAGTTTGATTAAAGAGATTTTGATTCTGCTGTTTTCATTTAAGAGGTCGAATACTTCATGCAGTTCAACAAGTGGACTTTCAGTCCCAAAAGCTATTTGTTGCAAAATTTCATCTGCTTCTCTTCCCTGGAAATATGTGCAATGCCAGACCCTTCAGGTGTGAATAAAGTCTCTGCCCACATGTGGAGAAGGTCTACGTAGTGAAATGTCAGTTTGACATGGGGCTTTCCCTCTCTCAAGTTTGCTGAGTGATAAATGAAGACTTTTTGGCTACCGCTTAGCATAGGAAAAAACGTCTTATGCCAAAAAGATTTGAAAAGTCAAAGCAACGGAGAAGGGCAGGCACTTAATCCAGTGCCTATTTGGCCAATTTACTGAGGAATGGCGGGAAGAGAAACACAGAGGCGTTTCATTCTCTCCCGACATAGAGACGGAACTGAAAGGCCCAGCACAAACTCAGATATGCAGAAGGATCCGGCACACGTTCACTTCTACTCTCTCGTTTTTGTCAAGATCAGATCACTTCCCCAAGAACACACTATTTCTAAAGGGGCCAGATAAGAATATTACAAAGTGATTCACATTCTTGGAAAGTTCATAGACCAGACAGCTCACACGTCAGTGAGGTGCTGAAGTGCTACCCTGAGACCTCTTAATGTAATTTCTAATCTCTAAATGTTTAAGCCCACAGAGAAGCTCAGCTACTGGTGAAGCCCTCTGCTCTTTCTGTTTCTCTTCATCCCCCTCTTACCCCCCACTCACCCTCACACCATCAGTTTGGGGACATAATAGGTAATTCCCATATTGACTCTCTCTGGAATCAGCTTCTTACCTGGAAATGATTACAGTTTAAGGAATTCTTCCATGTCACTCTGCCTCTTCTATTGTGCTCACAGCTGCCCCTGTCCCACCCCGACCCGCCCAGCTCTCCCTGTGAGCTCTGCTATCTTCTCCATTATGCACTGAGTATCTGCTCTCTGCTCAGCTCTGAGCTAAGTGTGCAGGAAACCAGAGGGACAACCTTCCCCATACCTGCTAAGGTTATCTGTATCAGGGAGATGAGCACTGGCCAGCACACACACTCACTCTGTGATATACTATCCAGGTAGAGATATATGTTATGTCAATGAAGAGAGTAGAGTAGAAGAAAGACCTGGGGAAAGGCAGATGGGGGATCTGAAGGGCTGCTTACTTAGGTGGGCAGTAGGGAGCCATAAGAGATGCTAGAGCAGGAAAAATAGTGTCTGAGAGCTCAAAGGCGCATCCTTGATATTAGCCACTTTAGGAACCAGAATTTTTTTCCCAAGTAGGATGGATTTCACGACAAGGTTATGAACAATTCTACCTTATGTTTTATTAGGTCAGTCTGGCTGGCTGTGGGTTGAGAATAGGTCATGGCGTGGCTGAGGAAGTGGGGAGCTACCAGGGCAGACAATTACAGTGACGGAGGTGACAAACAATGGCAATGCACCGACATGTGTCTCCAGGGAGTGGGGTAGCCAAGGATGTTAGAAGCACGCCGTCTGGATCCTGTGTCACACATGAAAATGTGACAGTTCTTTCATGTCTGCAGAAGAAAGGACAATGTCTGAATGCCTTTGCTGCTTAAGACCTGGCCTTAATTTCCTTTCTCCACCCAAATCTGTCATCTCTCCATGGAAACTGGCCTTGAGGTCGAGCCAGGACCACAGGCTGTGGTGGTCTTCCAGGTTGTGCCTAGGTTTCCTTCTGGATGGAAACACTCTCTTCCCAAATCCTGCCTGGCAGGGCCCAGCCCAGCCCAGGTTTCTCAGAGGCTCACCCCCCTCTGCGGCCATGGGGCTCCATGGTCAGGGAGTACATTCTGACAGCAACCCATGTCACACTGGACCTGGACCTTCTCGGACTCATCTGCAAGGCATGCCTCCACCAGACAGGGTGGGGCAGAGAAAGGATGTGCTCCATGCTCTGCTTTTCTTATATCATCTGGTATTTGTGTAATGTTTGCCCTTGTTAACACTGTTGGTCCTCCTGATCCTGACTGGGGATACATTCCAAGCTATGTCATTGTCATGAAAAAACAGACCCTCCTGAGCCTTGTTGGGTGAGTAGAGACAGAATTGCACAAGAGGCAGAGCAGGCTGAGCCAACACTGTCCTGCCCAGAGCCCTTGGAAGAAGGAGGCACGGCTATAGCGCTCCTCTGTAGATGGGGATAGACTCACATGGGTGATGCTTTATTCATGATAGAAGGGGTTATCTAAAAACCAAAAGAAGATAAAGACAAACCTACAGTGGATTATACTTAGAACTAGCAGCATATCACAGTTTAGACTATGATGACTATTTTCAGCAAAATAGAGAAAAAGAATGAACAAAATAGATTAAAAGCTATGGAAATTTACCAAGAATTTTGATTCTATGGAATAGGAAAATTGCATATTCTACAAATGGAAAATATAATATCTGAAATTAAGGACTAAATGTATGCATTGAATTGATTGGTTACAGAAAAACACAGGATTAATGATACAGAAATCAGATTGATGGAAAATACATAAACAAATATAGAGCTACAAGGAAAAAAATTTAATAATTACAAACAGAGAAGAGATACATAATATATAATCGAAGGTGTCCCATTCCTATAGCTGAGATAGAGAAGAATACAAACAGAATGTGATATTTTTTACACAATCTTTTAAATGGCTAAGAATTTCCCTGAGACTGATAACTCAAGGTGTACGTGTGAGAAGCTCAGCCAGTTCCAGCAGGATGAAGAAAAAAGAAAAACACTCCTAGGTAATAAAGTCCAACGGTTGAAAACCAAAAGTAAAGAAAAAATACTAAGGCATACAGAGACAAGAGAACACGTTCTCTTTATTTTCTCATGGTGCTGGTGATCAAACCCAGGGCCTTGTGCATGCTAGTCAAGTACTCTACTGCTGAGCTCCACCCACAGCCTTTTATGCTATGTTTAAATTACAAGTACAGCCGGATATGGTGGCCCACACCTGCAATCCCAGTGACTTAGTGAGACCCTATCTCAAGGTAAAAAATTTAAAAGGGGGCTGGGGGAGGTACCTCAGCAGTACAGCACTTGCAAAGTAGGCACAGGGCCCTGGGTTCAAATATTCCCCCCCGGGGGCACCAAAATAAATTAATTAATTAATTAACTAATTATTTAATTTATAAGTCTAACATGCACAGCTGACACATGGGAATGATAGGACAGGTAAATATGTTGGTAAATACAAAGGGAAAGGTGCTGAATAGGCATTAATAGCAGCATTCTAAAAGTTTAAAGTGGCAATAGTTCAAACTAAAGAAAAATTTGGGAGTAGACAAGAGAGATCACAGAGCTTGGTCCCAGAGTGCACACCTGTAATACCAGTATCTCAGGAGGCTGAGGCCAGAGACAGCCTGCATGAATCAGTGGAGAACCTGCCTCCATTTACCTACCATGAGCAAGCACTGACTGGGTTCAACCTCCAAGTACTGCAAAGATAAAAAGGTCATAGAATTCAAAGATCTGAGAGTATCTGAAAATAGTAAAAGTAAAGATTTGCATTGTATTTTGCACTTTATATCTCTAGGATGGCAACTAAAGATGCAACATAAAACACAACTATATCAGTTCTTCATTAAATGCAGAAGGTCTCCATACAGTCTCAAGGAAAAATCCCAACCGGTACCCTTTCAGCAGAATTTATCATGCTGACTCTAAAACCGTGTATGGGAATGCAATGGCAACATTTTCAAGGAAATACTGCAGTTGAATAAATTTTCAGGATTCACAGTTCAACATAATACCTGTTGATCTTGGGTGGTCATCATGACAGGATGGTCCCAGAGCCAGTACAGACACGCAAACCAGAGGTGTATCTGTTTTCTGTTCTAATAAAAAATTAAAAACTCACATTGAAGGTATAAAAGAGTAGAATTCTACCTGTAAGATCCAGTTACTGGCTGGTGTTGACAGGCCTTGAAACCTCTACCAGGCCCCAGAGATAAGATAGATATTAAAATGAGTGTAAAGTTGATACATAGTCAATGGAAAGTGGAAGTCAAGACTGACAGAGGACAGGCAAATTTCATGAAAATGACCAACACCTGACCACAGTCCTGAAAATAATCCCTGGAAAAGGATACCATGTTTGGGAGAGTGGTAGGTCAACAAAAAAAAGGAAGACTCTCAACTAGGTGAATTGACACAAGGACTGCAACAATGGGCTTAAACATAAAAAGGATCGTATACCTGTCACAGAGTCAGGAAATGTTTCATTCTCTTGTACATAGAGTCACTATGAGTTGGACCCAACTCAACAGCTCTTAACAACAAGTTGTTTCAGGAATGGGCTGCTGGGTCCTTCTGTCTAGTCTGTCTTAGTCTGGAAGCTCAGGTGAAACCTGTCCACCATGGGTGGCCCTGCTGGTATCTGAGATCCAGTGGCACAGCTTTCAACATCACAGCAACACACAAGCTCCCTCAGCATGACAAGCTGACAGACACATGTGGGTAACTAACATAGCTGATTAGAAACAGAATACACTTGCCAGTAATAATTCAGTAGACAATACAATAGATTGATATTCCTTTTCCAAATAGCAATGAAAAACTAAATATAGAGAAAAAATAAACATGAACCTGATTGTAATAAAAGCAAAACAAAAAATAACAACTATTTTTAAGTACCATATAAAACTAGAAATGTATAAATAGTCCACATTTATATATTGTAATAATCAATAATTTTAAAAAATCAAAACTGTTCTATGCATATTGAATTTTTTGGTTCTTATTGTTTTGTTTTCAGCAAAATGTCACTAGGATGTTTTTGTAACCTTATGAACTGATGTGCACTTTTTAGTGGAATCAAATACAAAGAGGAAGGACAAAGACACACCTGCAAAAGAAGCCTCCTTATGGAGCATGTCAGGACACTTTCCATCACTGTAACAAAATACCCCAGATAAGCAGCTTAGAAAATGTTTGATTTTGGCTCACAGTCTTGGTGGTTGAAATCCACGATGTTTTGGTCTCCAGCAGCACATCATGACAGAAGTGGGTGACAGAGCACAACACCTCATCACAGAGCCAAAAATAAAAGAGAGGGAGGGAAGGGTAAGAGTCTGACAATCTCCTTCGAAGATGCTCCCCAATAATGTAAAGACCTCTAACTGCACCTCATTTCCTAAGAGTGCCACCCAGAGGACAAAGCTTTTAACACATATACCTTTGAGAGACATTCAATATTCAGACTATGTTGTTGTTGTTGTTGTTGTTAGGTGCCATCCAGTCTTTGCCCAACTCAGTAACCCTATGTAAAACAGGTGAAACACTATTGTCAGTGCTTCTTTCCTATTCATAGGGTTTTCAATGGCTGACTGTTTTTTGGTTGTGGGTTGCCTTCTCCCAAGCCTACAGCACCTGGCATTCCCAGGCAGTCTCCCATCCAAGTACTAACCAGGCCCAACCCTACTTCACTTCTGAGATCTGCTGGGATCAGAAGCCACAATGGTATGGCTGCAGCCGATAGCATGGACAAAATTCTGCATCTAGGCACTACAGTATTAGAAATCTACACGTGTTAAACAATACTGAACTAGACTAGAAAAAAGCAGACTACTACTCTAGCATAGTATACTATTGTCACCATTGTTAGGTGCCATCAAATTGGGTCTGACTTATAGTGACCTCATGTACAACAGAAGGAAACCCAGCTCAACACTGTGCCATGCCCAGCACTATTGTCAATGTTTCTCTGCTAGTCACAGGGCTTTCAATGGCTGTTTTGGGAGAGGGTTGACAGGTCCTTTACCCATAGTACACCATAAGATTCATTATAAAAAGGTAGATAAGTTCATAAATTTTGCTTGAAATTTGAAATTCTTATATGCATACATATGTATACACCAATATGTATGCATTTAGTTGTGTACATTTAGATACTCATCAATCCATCTAACATAATAAAACTACGTAAAATGTTTGTATATTTGTATAACTTACTAGTAACATACCAAAGGCAGAAACAATAATAGGTGATATTCCTAATTTACCCAGAAAACCAGAAATCTGTACACCAAAAATAAATAATATAAAGAATATGGCGAACAAGCATTTTCTGTATAAAATGAGAATTCTGTTTATTAGTTCAAGCTGGTTATAGACAGAGACTGTAGTGAGGTAGCTTTTTGTTATAGAGAAGTTTTTCAGCTTTTGTCCCTCACTGCTGTGTTTACTCAAAGCTGTTAGTATCTTCTTTTTGGATGATCTTTCCTCCCAGAGCATGTCTGGAGATTCTTCCTAGCCTCTTGGACAACATTTATGTTCACTGATGAGGAAAACAATTAACGCATATATGGTAGTTGTAAATCACCTTCTCACAGGGGAATTTTTTCCTGTTTATTTCCTCTGTGGGCTATTGAACAAAGTTGGCCTCTGCACCCAGCCAACACACTGATTTAAGATACATATCTCATAGTTCCATGAAGTATCTGTCAGTAACGGTTACCTCAAGGTGTTGAGAGTCTTAACTCTCTCCAAGACAGGGGTGAGGCGGGGAGAGTTCTCTCAGGCCATAACTGAGCAGCCTGTAAGGGTGTGAGATAAGAATTTCTTTGACTTCTTTTTTCTGCTTTATTGGAGAGTTTTAAATTTTCATTTTGATTTACCTACAGGGTTTTTGAGCATCTCTCTTTGGAAAGTTTTTTCCATAGTTCCAGACATTACAATACTATATCTATTAAACTCACCATCACAATACCCACGTCATCCCTTTGCTTTTTCAGAGGAAGTATAGAAATCTTATCCCCTTGGATCCTCTGCCCTCCCTTGCTGTTGGGATTTTTTAAATGCACCCCATAACGAGGGTCCCTCATACTAGAATGAGGGACTGACCTCTAGGTGACCCCAGGGTCACATCCCACTCACTCACTCCTACCCCCCCATTGAGAGAGCAAAGATGGCCCCTGACCAGCCTGACCAGCCTCAACCACCTCAAGTTTGATTGGCTACCTCTAGCACCCCAGTTAAATTAATACCCCTGCCTGGCAGGTATGACAGTTTACCTGCTGTATCTATCAGGAACATGCCCTGATTGGCTACCTCCAGTATACGCCTCCCTCTGGGACCCTATATAAGCAGGGCCCCAGACCCCACTTCATCCCCATCACTGTTCTCTGTCCTTCAACTGCTGCCCAGACCCCATCACCTTGATCCAGCGCCCCCCAATCCAGCGAAAGATCTCCAAGCAAGCCAACGCGTCAAGACCAGGGGCTCCAAAGCTCCAAAGGCTACAAGCAAGCCACGAAGAGCCTTCCAATTCCTCCCATCCTTGGAAAGGAGGGAGGCAGAGGAGGCGAGCTGTGAGAGTCAAAACCACTGGACCTCCAGCCCAGCGGAACACCAACTGCTTGTAGCTGTGCCTT
Organism: Pedetes capensis; assembly: GCA_007922755.1. Classification (NCBI taxonomy): domain Eukaryota; kingdom Metazoa; phylum Chordata; class Mammalia; order Rodentia; family Pedetidae; genus Pedetes; species Pedetes capensis. Next base: position 23,079 of record VMDO01002647.1, read on the forward strand.
TAAGGCTGAGCTGTACCACTAGTGAGCCTGTAGCATTCTATGCTGCAGGCTTAGAGCTAGCACTTGAGCACATGGCAGGGCCTGCTCGCTGGTTGCACCCTGCTTGGGGATTAACCCAATAAACCTTCCCTCTCCTGTTTCCCGCAGAAGGTCTCCAGAGGTCCTTCTTTGGCCCCTCCTGCCACTACACCAACCCAGTCCAGTAGGTCCCTGATACCCACTCAGTGTCAAGGCAAGGCTCTGACCTCTGCTGGGCCCGAGCAGAACCCCGACACCTTGCTTATAATATCACTGCATATTTGTCATCAGCTGTCTATTGTATTTGCCCCCTTACTGTTCTTGTGGTCTGTCTTCCTTCCTCACTCACCTCTTTTCATTGGTTTGTCACATGTTCTTTGTCTAGATAGCTTCCTTTAGGCTGTCCTTTGTCATAGGTCTGCAGGTAAAACATTTTCTTTGTTTTTCTTCACCTGAGAATGTTTCCCTCCTTCATTACTCTGGTGTATTCTTATCTGAGGCATAATATTGGCCAGACAGGTTATTTTGTTCAGCATTTCACAAATGCTTCCCACCACCTGCGCTCCTCTGGGCTTCCGTGGACACACTTGGTCTCCTGAGCTGTTTCTCCATAGGTGTCAGTTCTCTTAATGCCTTTGGAGATTTTTACTCCCTTCTACCTCACAGGTCTTTAACCATGACGTGCCTCCGGGCCAGTTCACTTGGGTTTGTTTGGTGTTTGTTTTACTTCTCAAGTGTCTGGCTTTGATCTTTTGCCAAATTTAGGGGGATTTTAATACTTATTTTTTCAAGTACTTAGATAGCTCTATCTTCCTTCTCTTCCCCTTCCAGAACTCTGATAGCAAGGATATAAACCTTTTGTTATAGTCTCACAGATCCCTGAGGCTTGTTTATTTTTTTCAGTTTCTCTCTTTGTTTTTCGCAGCCATAACACCCTGGCATCTGTTCCCCCACCACCACCCACCCACCCCGTCTTGCTAGGTAGCTCAGGAGGGCCTCAACCTCTTGATTCTCCTGTCTCTGCCTCCTGAGTGCTGGGATTCCATGCATGTGGCACTATGTCCAATCATAAGCTCTGACTCTCCTTGAATCTTTCCTTTGACGCCATCCCAGTGAGGCAGTAGTCAGGCCCCTTGTTAGCACCAGGAGAGGTGGAAGCCCGTGTTTCCAGTGTGGTCTCCAATGAAACCACTCAGCAAGTTGGTATCACTCCTTCCTCGTGGAGACAAAAGTCCTGGGTTCCCCCTCAGCCTGGCACACGTCTGCTGAGAGCTGGGAGGCACTGTTACCACCTGGAGAGTGAGGATGTGTAAGCTCTCCCTTTGGCTTTTCCTGGCCTGGGTTGTGGGGAGGCCACTGTGTTTTTTTTTTTTTTTTGTGTGGCATTTGGCTTTAACTGGTGCTATCTTGTGTAAAAATATTATTTCTATTAGTCTATTCCTCTCTTGCTGTTTTGACTAGAGAAAGTAGGATTTGTTTTTTGTTTTGTTTTGTTTAGTCCCTGCCCATTGACATTTCTCTGTTAATGCCTACTTCCATTCCAAGTCTCAGATATGGGTAGTAGACAGAAAACCCAAGGAGTTCACCACCTTCACATTTCAAGGATCCTGAGATCCCTGGTAGCCTTTCTTCTCCCTTTTGCCTTTTAGATTCCTTATCTTTTTGGTTTATGTATAATGTCATGTAAAACTACAGATACAGTTAGCCAGAGGAATAGAAAAAGAATGCCCACTCTATCTTCTAGGGAAAATAAATTAAATGGGATTTTTAAATGTGCAACTTCACATAATGTACATTAATGGTAGTGAAAATAAAAAGTTTCTCATTCCTAAGAAAATACAGATTGTTTTGTAACCATGCTGACAAGTAAATACCAGAGCTGGCTTTAATGTGTCTGATTAATCAATGACAACACATCTTAATCCAGTTAACTTATGACTCTGAGCACTTTATGGTCTGAATCTAAAATTTCCTCCAAAGTCCCTCTGCCACAGGCCCTGGGGCGAGCTCTCTACCAGGCCCCCCACTATTATAGACTGAGACTCTCTAAACTGGGAGCCAGATAAACCAATCCTTCCTCCTTAAGTTGCTCCGCTACCTATATTAAAATAGCAATGAGAAAAGTAACTAACACAGAAAATTGGTACAGGTATTGCTGTGTGAAAACTTGAGCCTCTGGTCCTTAAGCCATTATAACTTGTTTGTGGGAGGAGTTTGAAAGAGTTTGGAGATGTGGGTGAAAGAATCCTTTAAATGCTATAAGCAGAGCTTGAGGGGTGGTCCTGGTGGGAGTGCAGAAAACCAGAATGCCAAGAGATGGGGCCAAGAGACAGGATTTCAGAGGGATATGAATGTTGTTAGGAATTGGACTAGTGGCTATTCATGTTACATTCTGGCAAAGAATTTGTCTGCCTTTTGTGCACATCCCAAAAATTTAAGTGAACTTGAATTCAAAAGTAATGGACTAATTGATTTGAAGGAAGAAATTTCAAGACATAATAGCACTGAGGGTGTGGTTTGGTTATTACTGGATGCTTTAGCCAGATTTATGATGAAAAACGGTACAAAAAATAGAGGAAAAAGATTTGGAAAATTAGCAATTTGGTGAGAAAAAAGCCATGTGTTTAAAGTTAAGGACAAGGCAAGTTCTGGCAATGAAGATGGAATTTCTTAAAGAGTTAAGTGTCATTAAACAGAAGCCCCACACTCTGTACTTGAACAATAGGATGGAAAGGCCCTAGGGACAAATTAGGAGTCATCCAGACTCCTCCAGTCTAAGCCTCTACAGTGAGAAACCACAAATCCATTTGAAAAACTTTTGTTTAAAAAGAGACCTGAAAGAATTTCCTCCTAACAAAGGGTCACCCAGGCATGACCATGGTCCAAAGAGGCCCAAATGATGCTCAAGATGGCAGCAGACCTCGGCAACATCCATGTGGTGCTGGTTTTTCAGGCCTGCAGAATGTAATAGTTATGGGGTTATAAAGGGTACTACCAAGGTTCCAAAGAATAATCTGTAAGGCCGGGCAATGTGTACAAGGGTCACATTTTCTGTGGAATGCCCCTGAAGGGCCAGCTCATGGAGCTTTGAGGGTAGAGCCTAAGCTGTGATGGAGACCCCTGGAGGTTGGTGATACCAGCAATGCAAAGTGTGTGGTGAGGAAGCTGCCGGCAATAAGTGGAACCCTCTTAGGAGAGCCACGTGTACTGCGAATGGTGTGGACGAAGGAGCAGAGCTGCCCAGGCCCCTTCAAACCCGGATGACGTCACTGTGTGCCCAATGCCAGACCCAAGCTGCAGGATCCAGTGTTTCCTCAGCTGGATATCGGCGCTACTTTGAGATGATCTTTCCTCACAATGCCCCCATCCTCCCTTGTGGAATACGAATGCTTGCTCCATGCCATTGCTTGTTGGAATTGTACGCCTTGTTTTTGTTTTTCAGGGGCTCACAGTTGAGAGTTGCATTGAGTCTCAGGTGAGACGTCAGACTTGTGCTTTTTGATCAGTGTTGGGACTGTTAGGACCTTGTGGACTAGCGAAGCTGGATTAAATGCAATGTGTAATTTGAGATTGTTGACAGCCTCTGAGGGCAAGGGGCAGAGCATTATGGTTTGATTCTAAAGTCTCTTCTAAAAGTCATGTGTTTGAATGCTGGGTCCTCAGGTGGAGCACTGTAACAGGACCTGTGGAATTTTGGGAGGTGGGACTTAGCTGATGGAGGGGGACCACCAGGGACATGCCTTGAGGGTTCCACCTGGATCCCCTGTTCTGGAATGCTCTTTCTGCCAGGCCCTCCCACCATTATGGACTGAGAGTCTTTAAACTAAGAGCCAGGTATACCTCTCCTGTCAGGTATTTTGCCACAACAGCGAGGAAAGTAACTAAAGTAGAGAACAGCACGGAAAGCCTTCCAGCTAGTGGGCCATGCTGAGTGAATGGGAGCCTTGTGTCAGTGAGGACCTTTTAGACCAGTCTCTCAGTGACAGTATGTCTTGTAATCATGACTCGGAAGCCGTTGCTGTATCCAACGCCACCCCAGTCAAGCCCTGGCCTGACCCACGATCTAAGACTGTCATCTGCATTGCTGGATGGGACAGGCTTGCGCTGAAACACCTCACCGAGGAAGTGACATTTGTGCTCATTTGTATGTCTTTCATTGCTGTTATGGAGCTGTGGTTTCTCCCTTGGATAAGACGTAGTCTGTAGGTAGGATGGGTTATTCTCTTTTCAGCAAATGAAGTCCACCCAGGGGAACTAGGGCCCCTTCTCATGCCTCCATTCTAGGTCATTTTCTGTCTGCTATCTGCACAGCTCCCTTTTATTCTCAAGAGAGATTTAAAATGACATTAACTTGAAGAATTGATGGTCTTAAATACAATATACCACGAGTTGTCCTTTCCTTTAACTTCTACTTCATTCAGCTGAAACATACTTTGTTCCATGTCTTCACATGGCTGTGTGAGAATAGGGACTAGAGCTCTTGATAGTACTGGAAACACCTCTCTCTCTCTCCCTCTCCCTCTCTCATCACACATAGGCATAATTCCTAGGAAACAGAAGTATATGAGGAATTAATAAGCCATGTATGCCTAATTTTTACCAGAACTTCACAAGAGGTTGCTAGAAGATTTGAGAAAGTTGAAGAGTCATTAATAAAATGCTACAAGTTTCCCAGTGATTGAAAAGCACACGGGAGTTGGGGCAGTGCCAGCAATGGCCGATCTCAGTTTCGGTGTTAACGTCCCTCTGGAACACAATCGCCTCCTGTTCCTCAGCATGCTCCCACGTCTCTCTAAGACCTTCTCATGTCAGGACAGGATCGGAAAGACTGAAGGGGATGAAAACAACCAAAAGGCACATCAGTTGCCTCCCACTCCCAGAGGTCAGATATGCTTCGCAAGCGGAGTGAATGTATGGCCTTTTCTTCAAGATCACATCAGTGGAAATGAGGTGGGATACAGCAAGGCAAACCCAGCCTGTGGGCTTCAGCCCAAATGTAGTTAATGCCTACTTACCCTTACAGGGACCTTGAAAATATGGAAAAATACATAAATTAAGACCTTCCCATTAACAAAGTCCAGTGGCAAACCAAACCTGGTAAGGACCAAATCTGAACTGACACTTGTGGTTTTCTGCATGCTACAGAAAGGAGCATCATTTCTGAGAAGATGCAAAGAGAAAGGTGCGCCAGTGAAGTAAGATTTGCATCTCGGAAGCACAGGCAATCTTACCAGAATATCAAAATACACAAAATAGATTAATGGGCAAGAGTGATGGATGACTGAGAGCTGAAATAAAATCTAATCCAAGGAAAGGCAGGAGATGGGATGGGAAAGGCATTGCACAGCCATACCATGCTTGTTGTTGTTGTTGTTAGGTGCCATCGAGTCAGTATCCGACTCATAGCAACCCTCATAGGGTTTTCAATGGCTGAGTGCTTCGGGATTGCCTTGGGAGTGGATTGCCAGGCCCTTCTCCCATTTTTGCAGTGCTGGGAATTGAACTCGGGGTCTCAGAGACTACAGCGCAGCGCTCTACCCACTGAGCTAAATCCCAGCCCATACCATGCTCAGCTTTGTACAAAATAATGAAGAACGACAGAGTTCGGACTTTATCTACAGGTACTGGGAAGTCAGGAAGAGAAGCAGGAGTGGTGGGGAGAAGCAGCGAGAATCCAGGGGCAGCGAGTCCAGCTGGAGCAGCTTCCCCCGAGACCAGGTGAAAATGAGCCATGAGGATGAGGTATATGAGGGAAGGATTTCAGAGAAGAAATCAGTGGGATCTAGTTGACTTGTAATTTAGAGGGAAGGATCACAGGGTCACAGTAGAAGCCTAATCAAGTATATTTCTGTTACGTACATTTACGCATTATGGATATATATATTAATATCCAGCTTTTCTTCATGAGTACTTGTTAGCTTTTGTAAATGCTGCTCATTGATATTCATGCAATTGCAACATTCCAGAAATAAGAGACAAAGTGGCCACAAATAAGCTTTAGATTTTGTTGTTGTTTTGCATATTTTTATGTGTATGTGATACATATATATGCATAAGAAAAATACGGTATCAGGAAAATATTTTTCTGATACATATATAATGTATCAGGTACACATATCATATATATGTTTCAGAAAAATACTTGATTATATATATGTGTGTGTGTATATATATGTCTGTGTGTGTGTATATATATTCTATTTATATATAAATACTTGATATATTTTGTTGCTGTTATTAGGTGCCATCGAGTCAGTGTCCAACTCATAGTGACCTTATGTACAACAAGTACAACATTACTGTCAGTGCTTCTCTGCTCTTCACAGGGTTTTCAATGGTTGATTGTTTTTTGGGAGTGGGTTACCAGGTCTATCTCCCAAGCCTACAGCACCTGGTGTTACCAGGTGGTCTCCCATCCAAGGACTAACCAGGCCCGACCCTGCTTAGCTTCTGAGATCTGATGGGATCGGATGCCACAGTGGTAGGGCTGCAGGCTACTTGATGTGTGTGTGTGTGTAAATATATATATATATGTATATATGTATATGTGTATACATATATATATATATATATATATATATATATGTATATATATTTCCTTGCACATGTTAGGCAAACATTCTACCACTGAGCCACACCCCCAGCCCTAATCAAATCTCACTTGATTAAAGGAGAGAGTCAGGTTTCCAACGTAGAAAGTCGGCAAGTAACAGGCAAGAATCCTTCCACTGACAAACAACTGAGTGAAAACTGGACAGCGAGCTTCCTACATTTTTCTCACTTACTAAAAATGATGGTTTGTCCTTCCCTAAGACACAGCCACTGGACTCTGTCACACAAGGCTCCCTTGTCTGCTCTGCTGTCCATGCACTGCTGTGCGTGCCCCTCTGCTGTGACCAGGTGGCACTCAGAGCTTCTTGTTGTTCATCATTTCTCCAAGAAGGAAACTCAGGCTTCCGAGGACTGACTGGTTTCCCAGATTCCTGCTTTCATGGGCTGAATCTGAACTGCAATCAGTCCCTTTGCTGGTAACTGCTGTGGCCTCCCTCCTACACCCCGTGCCAGTCCTGCACAGGTTACTCAAACTCCATCATAAACAACCCCTCCTAGACACTGGAAATGTGTCTTTAATATCCAGCTTTTCAGCACAAACACTTGTTAGCTCCTGTAAGCATTACTTTTTTATATTCATGCGATTGCAACATTCTGGAAATAAGAGCAAAATGACCACAAAGAAGCTTTAGATTTCATTATTAATTTGTTGTTGGATATATTAGCATTTAAAACAATGCAAACACGAAGAAAACTTTTTGATTAAAAACAATACAGCATTAAAATTGTATTTTGCCCCAAGAAGCCATGTACTAACAAACCTGGCCACCCCTTCTCCACATACAATTCCCATCTCCCATCTCTGTGAAGAGATGGGCTGCTTCGCCACCATCCTCTTGATTTCCGTTTTTGTTTAAAGTCTTGGCGCTCACTTCCGCTGGGGATCATGGTCCCTGTTATAGATGTTGTTCCCTAAACACGCGAAGCCCAGTTGGGCCTGGCGCTCAGGCCCTGGTTGCTTACCAGGGCTTTAACTTCTGAGCTTTTCACAACATGACCCAGTTTTCCTAAAATGACTTTGCTATCATCCAGATGACAATCCCTTAAGGCTTTTCTAAACTTTATGGGAGTTTTAAAAGAAGTTTCTGCTGAAAGGTTCATAAAATGCCAAAGAAATCATGAGCTCCCTGAAATGCATTGCCAAACAAACCGAACCGCTGGAGTTCCACAGACTTCAAAGTGCTTTGGAGCCGGTGACTGAAGACACTAAAAGGACACAGTGGAGGAGGTTTTAGTGTGCGTCTGTTTTCCTTTAGTTGTTGTTTTAATTACACTTACATTTCCAGAGTGGCTCTCTGGAAAAAGTTTCTCAGGAAATTTGAAGTGTGATCACAACAATAACGTGTGTGTGTGTGTGTGTGTGTGTGTGTGTGTGTGTGTGTGTGCGCACGCACCCATGTGTACAGACGGGGCAGGTGTGCACTTGTTAAGAAAGCCCACCGCTCAGCAGCTTCCTGAGAATGTCCCTAAGGAATGTGTGTTAGGCATCCTGAAGAGCACAGACATTTCAGGAGGGAGAGGTCTAAGCACTGGCCCCTCCTCACTTGGTGAGGCCATTTTGCTTCTTTGGACTTCAATTTACTTGCTGTTATGGTTTAGCTCTGAATGTCCCCTAAAGGTCCTGAGTTTTAATGCTGGGTGTCTGGCTGGTGGCACTGTTTGTGGCAGTCATGGAACTCTGGGAGGTGGGATTCTTGCTTTGCAGAAGTGGTTCCTGGGGAGATTTTTTACCTAGCCCAGTGGCTCCGGGAGCTCTCTGCCTCCTGTCTGCAACGCTGTGAGGTGGCCTGCCTGCCACCTCTGCCACCACCATGCCTGCTGCCACTATGGACTGATCTTGTAGCTGAGATTCCAATAAGCCTCTTCCCTAAGTTTGTTTGGGTTGGTTTTCTGCTAGAGTGGTGACAACTGAGGAAGATGCTCACCTTAACAACGAAGATAATACTGATTCCCTGCGATCAGATTCTGCATCACTTACCCTGGCGGTTCCCAGAGGAGGCATCCGATGAGAACATAGGAAGAGGCAGAAGCCAGATTTGAAAGCAGGCGCAGTCGAGAGGCATCATGCCATCAGGCGGGGCCATCCCCGGCTGGGCCACTGGCCGTCCTCAGCAGCTCGGGGTGTGCAAATGAACATCCACCTCTAAACAGACCCTTTGGAGAGGAAATGCACTGACACAGGGTGGAGAAGTCCTCAAGGGTGCGCGTGGACTGCCTGCATCCTGCTCCACCCCCCTCACCATCTCTGTGGCCTGAGCAGGATATTTGTCCTCGCTAAGCTTCCTCTTCCTGTTCTGTGGGTCAGTATGTTAATGACAATGAGCTTATGAGACTATTGCTCTCTTCTGTAAGGAAACTGTATTTAAGCACAGTACCTGGCACAGGGCAAACACAGAGCGGTTCACTGTCAGGCGATGCCCATGGCCTTCCACTGCAGTTACTTTGAGAGATCACAGTGGTTTCCACAAACAAGGGTCACCCTGTACTGGCAGCTCACTTTATATGAGAGAAAGAACACTTACCATAAAAGTAGATGATTATCTGGGCATATGTCAAAGCCACCTCCATTGTCTTGCAAATGTTTTATTGGGCCAGAATTTCTGAAATAATAGCAACTGAATATATTATATACGTGTGTGGATAGATAATAAGTAGAGAAAAAGAAAGAAGGGCTCAAGGAGACATTCATGTTTTATAAATGTAAGAAGATGCATATTTCTAGACAAAATGATTATAGAATAAAACAACAAAGAATTACTAAACTTATGTGTGTAGAGAAGTCTCAGTGTATAAGTATCAATTTTTTTAAACCAGTGATGCCCATAGCATAAGAGGAATTTATAGGAAATACAATTTAAATATAAGAATATACATGGAAACAAATATGTTGATCACATCAAAACATATAGTATGACCTGAAATTTTAAAAATCGCAATGCTAATTGCTTTCAAATATTCAAGGAGATATCACATCTGTTTTATTTATTGTTACTATAATTTATTAACATTGACCTAAATTCTTTTGGGGGGTTCTCTTTTATTTTCCTCTTTAATCCATAGCTTATTTCATTTCAAATGCACACACACAGAGAACCCAAAATAAATATACCCAGCCCATGCAATTGGCCTGAAAGTTATTTAGTCTCTTCAGATTTTTTTAGGTTGTATTTTAGTTTGGGAATAATAAATAGTCTGTGTGTACATCTCATCTTGTTGGCTGCAAGGCGTAGAAGTACCTGCATAAAGAAAATCAATTTACAATCTTCCCACTTTGACACAATTAGCCTGTTGAGTCTAAATTACAATGTGTAAAACAAATATGTTGTTGTTGTTAGGTGCCCTAGAGTCATGTCCAACCAATAGCAACTTTTATAGGGTTTTCAACTTTTTCTGTGGATCAAAGTCGCAGAAGAGGAAATTGAGGCAGGATCAAAAGACAGGAAAATTAAGGGACATGGAAGGGAGAAAAGCCCTCATCCCAGGATCTGGTTTAAATCTCACTGGCTGAGAGTCAAGAATTTCAACACAACTACCAAGAAATCCATTGCAAAAACTGCATAGAGACATGATTTTAAGAGACATTTCAAATGAAAATGTTAAAATACAGTAAGCCATGCTTAGGATTATTGTGTATATGACCTCTGAATTTAACCTTACTTTCTCTGTAATCCTGTGCTTCTCTGACAATCTCACAAACAAGATCATGCACCATGTTTGCAGTCAGCCTATGCCTAGACAACTTTGTGACTCTTTTCTTCTCTGTAAACCTATACAATGCACCTGCTGGACCACCTTATGAACTCATTTTACTAAAAAGAAAAGTTCCTTAGGTAGAAAGTGCACTAAAACATTTCTACTTAGTCTTTTAAATCTTCTAGACAATGGAACTTTTTCCAACCTATTTTGACCTATGTTTCTATCTTATTGGCACTTTCCTCTCATCCATAAATCTAAACAACTTACACTGTAAATCTACCTTGTAATTTTATTTACAAAAGGGGAAATTCTTTAAGACAGAAAGAAAACTGTTTTGCTTCAACTTTGAACTGGGATATGAATTACATCATTTGAGCAATGTAACTTCAGAGTCCACAAAATCATGCATATAGCTATTATTCAGACACCTTCATGCATTCCCCTCTCCAGAGAAGCTTATGTCCATGTCCTGGACAAGGACTGTGATTCCTTCTGTAAGTGATTCTCTCTCCTGAGAAGCCCATGTGCATACCCTGGGTGTGTGCTCTCAATCTTTTCCTACGTGTCTCTTTTTTCTCCCTGAGTGTTTGTCCATGTACTGAAAGCATGTCCTTCCTCTTATACCTAATAAATAAATTCATTAACTATTTTACTCTAAGAAGAAAGAAAGATAATGACCCAAGCTTTGCAAATCTTATAGAATAGGCCACTGTATGTCAAGGAAAAGAACAGAGAAGGTGAGCAACGCTATGGTTGTCAGTCCTAGGAGGTGAGGAAGCCATACTAAGATTCTAGGATATGAAGGTAGCTACAGGATATAGGAAAAATTACCTAGGAAACAAGATGTGCACAGAAGAGGAGTCCAGATATCTGTAAGAAAAGCACTTATAACAGGAGTCCCCAACCCTGAGCCATTGGCCAGTACTGCTATGACTGGTCGACAGGTGAGTGAAGCTCCACCTGTACTTACACAATAAATGTAATGTGCTTGAATCATCTCTACATCTGCCCCCTAGCCATGCAAAAATTGTCTCTGGTATCAAAAGAGGTTGAGTACTGCTAATCTATTCAGCTGAGTACTGGCCAGGAAAAGTGATATACTTATATGGTGTTCTGGAGAGAGAGACAGAGAGCGAGAGACAGAGAGACAGACAGAGAGACAGAGAGAGAGGACATAGAAAATTGTAAATAAAATTTCATTCAAAATATTGGAAGTGAGAGGATGACATCACTATAGATGCTACAAATATTAAAAGAATAAAAAAGGTATAGAATGAATAACATTATGCCAATAGATTTGCTGATTTGTATTAAATGGACAAATCCTTGAATTTTACAAATTACCAAAGCTCACTCAAGCATACATAGATAATCTATGTAACTCTGTACCTACTAAAGAAATCGAATCTGTAGTTGAAAACCTCCCCACAAAGATAAAGCTCAGTGACAGGTGTTTTCACTGGTAAATTCTACCAAATACTTAAGGAAAAATAAGTTTGTTGGGACAAGCTCTCTATTACTGTGATTGCAAAGAAATTCTTCCCAAATCGTTCTATGACACCATTATTACCCTAACTCCAAAGTCAGACAAAGATATGACATAAAAATAAAAGCTACAAGTCAAGATGCCTAATGAACATAGAGGGAAAATTCTAAGTAAAATTTAAATCAAAAGAGTCCAATAATACACCCTGATGGTAATCATTTATGACCAAGTGGATTTTGTCCCAGAATCCCAGAACACATACAGAAAAAGGATATGACAATCCAATTCTGATGAAATTTTGCAGCAAATGAGGAATACTAGGAAGATTTTGAGTTTGAAATGGAGCATTTATGAAATACTATAAATAACATCTACTTAATTATGAAGGTTGAATTTTTCCTCATGGTTTGAAGAACAAAGAAGGGTTTTAGCCAGTCTGCTAAGGAAAGAAGAATTACCTAAAATACTCAAATCAGTGAATGTTGAAAAAAATCAAACAATTAACACTACCTAATTTAAAAACATATCAAGTTACAGTATTGACATGAAGGCAGGTACATAAATCAGTAGAACAGAAAGGAGATTCCAGAAACAGACCTACCCAGACACAACTAACTAATATTTTTTGCGATATTTTTGAGACAGAGTCTCGCTATGGAGCCAAGACTATCTTGAACTCACTGTGTAGCCAAGGCTGGCCCTGAACTCAGTTACCCTGCCTCTGTCTCGCTAGTGCTGGGGTTACAGGTATGGACCACCATGCTTAGATGGCCTAGCTAATATTTGATAAAGGTACAAAGAGAAAACAACAGTATTTTGAACAAACATATTACAAAAATTGGATATGCATATAAAATGAATATAAAGCTCTGTTTTGTAACATGTACAGTAACACAAAATAAATCATACATCTAAAAATAAAATCTAAAATTATGAAAGTACTAGAAGAAAGCATTGGAGAAAGCCTTTGCAACAATGAGCTGGGGAAATGTTGCTTAGTTATGATGCCAGAAACAAGCCCCATAAAAGGATAAGTTGATAAATAGATCTTTGAGTGAACAAAAATGTTTCCTTAAATCAAAATGATAAACCACTCACAGATGGGAATAAATTATTTTCAGACTGTATATCTGTCAGAAAACTTGAATCTGGAATACACAAAGAACTCTTAAAACTTAATAACAAACCCATAACCCATCTTTAGAAATTAGCCAGGGATTTGAACCAACCAGCACATGGAAAATGCTTATTAGCACCATCAGTCATTAGGGAAATACAAATAAAATACTGTGAGATACCATTACACACCTATAAAAATGGCTTAAATTAAGAAGGATGTGGAAGGATTAGGTCTCTTATATTCTGCCAATTAGAATGTATGATGGTATAATCACTTTGGAAGACAGTTTTTCAGTTTCTTAAAAACAAACAACGAAAGTGAAACCCTCACCATAAGATATAGCACTCTACTGCTAAGTTTTAGGAGAGGAATGTGGCAATCTGTTCCTGAGGCGATCCTGAAACAATCAGCCATTGAAAACCCTATGAGGGTCACCATGAGTCAGACACGACTGGACAGCACCTAACAACAACAACAACTACTACTACTACTACTATTGAAGCTACTAAAATATAAATGCTAATTTTACTCCAAGTATCTTCCTAGTTTGTTGGTAAGTGGCTGAGATATAATTTTTTGTTATGTCTTCATTTTTTATTTTTATATTTATGAATTTTCTGATAAGAAAACTACTGACTTTTTGGTACATCTTGGTGGTACATCTTGGTAAGAAAGAAAAGACAAAGGTACCTGATCTCTGACATTTCATTCTCCGTCTCCCTATCTTGATTCTTCTAGTCATCCTTGCATGGTGTCCATCCATGTCTGCTACTGGCTTCAGTCATCTAGGTCAATAACGTTCCACTACACCACAGGTCCCCATCGACACCCCAGAGCTCCACCAGTTGAGAGAGTCTAATGTATTGAGTTTGCTCTTCAAATAAATATGTTCGACCACCTGCCCTTCTTTACAGGATCATGCATGTTGATTATTCCATAAATTTCACCTATTAGTATTTTAATCACTAAATGATTAAATACATAAGCTAAAAATTGAGATTCAAAATAGCTTGCTTCATGAATCATAGCCTTTCCCCTGGAAGCAATCTTTTTCCTATTATTTTGCTCTGCATGTCTATATTTAGCTACTATAGGATGGTTGTATGATTTCAGTTTATAGATACACTATAATTATGCCATGAACTTCTTAAGTTTAAGGTAAACAATATTTAAAGTACAGCCTATGATCATTTTCATGACATCTAATAAACAGTCCGGGGCTGGGATTTAGCTCAGTTGGTAGACCGCTGTGCTGCAGTCTCTGAGGTCTCGAGTTCAATTCCCAGCACCGCAAAAATGGGAGAAGGGCCTGGCAATCCACTCCCAAGGCAATCCTGAAACAGTCAGCCATTGAAAACTCTATGAGGGTTGTTATGAGTCGGATACCTACTCGATGGTACTAACAACAACAACAATAAACAGTCCAGTCCCAGAATATTTCATAGAAGTCTCTACAACCTCTTTATATCAGTTATTTATGATGTACACCAAAGATATCATCCTAATTCACTGCTCACATTGTTGTGGAAGCCAAAGGGAATCTCCAGAAAGGATCCTCACCCGTGGGCTCTCCCACCCTGATCCCCTCAACTCAGCAGCATCCTCTAGGAACAGCCACCAAAGAAGCCCGACCAGTTACGAAACCACGCTCAGTTACGTCCCTCACCTTCACACTAAGGAGCTGTCACCTCAAAAGCTTCTTTTCTCTTTGAGAAGTGCGATGTTCTTATTGCTGCAAGCTTCCTAACCAGGCCCAGCCCCCCACCTCCTGGGGCCCCACGGCTCTCTTCCCCTTCCACTCAGCTCCCTTTCCAGACACGGTCTCCCTGGCTCCAGACAAGGAGCCAAGGTACAAAGAGAAAACAACAGTTTATACATAAACTGAGGAAGGAGCTGTGTCTTTGGAGGATCGGTAAGTGCCTGGTAAACAGTAAGTGCTCAATATTCGTGCATCACCCCCAGGGCCTACAAGGCCTAGCATTTCCACACAGGCTTATTGCAAAGACATTAATGACAGGACTAAAGGGAGACAAAAGGGACTCAAGGCCCTGGGGTGAGTGACTGTAGGCTTCCCAGACCCCAGAGACCCCGGTGATAAGGGAGCCTCGCCAGCTGGTACAGCAGTGGGGCAGCACAGGCCCAGCGACAAGGCGACATCTCTCCCTCGCCTTCTGCTACCATTTCAGTCTCCCATAGGCCAAAAGCAACCAGAAGCTGGAGGCCAGGCAAAGCCTTCATAGAGGCCGTCATTCCTGGGCACAGAGCAGGGGAGGGAAGGGCAGAAGGCAGATGGGAGGGGTGGTGGCTAGGATGAGGAGCATCACACATTGAGAGTAGTGAAATCTAGGCTCGTGGTAGAGCGTAGCGCCTTGTGGCTCCCAGAGACCCAGAGAGTGGCTATGAATCAAGTTTAATGGCCAGGTAAGGATGTCCCAGGCCCTGATTTCAATGAAAAAGTAATTCAGTTGCCCTCAACATCTATACCATCAAATGGGTCTTCTTTAGTCCCCATTATAATAAAGGTTAACATAAATTTGACTACTTTGTTGACTAGTGTCAAGCAATTGCAGTGTACCCAGCACAATGAAATTGCCCCTGAGAGTTACCTTATTTAATGAGAAAACATTGTGATACTCTTTGCCAAAGAGAATACTGAAATTCAAAACGTCACATAACTATCCCTAAAGAGAGCAGGTAGAATCAGGCTGGCTCTGCAGCTTCAGTAAGAACCCAGCTGAGGGCCCAATGGTCTGCAGCCTCACTTCCACGCCCTTTGCTCTCCACCCAGATGTCTTCTCAACTTGAGGACATCATCCTGACTCTACGCTTTTCCTTCTATGGATCCCGCCACCTGGAAAATCTTTTCTCCCTGGACAACTAGTCCCAAACTTACTTTTCTTGTCTAGTTCCAGCAACCAGCCCATGACACCTTGTGCTGCCAAAGTCTCAGAGGGACAGAAGGCATGTGTTCACTGAACACAGTAGGAGGCTCCTCAGCTGGTCAGAAGCAGGAAAGCTGAAAAACATCTGGAGAAGGAGAAGAAGGTGCTCGGGAGGAGTGTTCAACAAGACCCCAGGCTGGCCTGTCTCCAGGATTCCACGGGGCTGCTGGGCTCAGCATAGACAATGGGAGCAGAGGGAGGAAAAAGAAAGACAGCACTTCTCACAGATGCAATCATAAGGACAGCCCTCTCCGTGGGCAGGGTCCTCATCCTACATATATCTTCAAGACCTTCTAGGCAGCCACTGCTGTCAGTATTTCACACACCAGGAGCCACCTCGGAGAAGTGAAGCAACTTTGCATTCACGTGATTATGAAGAATAAAATATTGGATTCCTACTTGTTAAAGGTGACCAAATATAGATTCAGTTGCCATTTGGACCAGGTGTTTTGGAGAGAGGCCAGAGGTAAAATGAGGGATTCCCTTAGATAACTTTAAGTTACATCTAATCCTGAGATCTTGCAATCATTTGAGACCTATTCAAGGGCCTGTGGAAGAAAGGAAGAGGTCGTGTTATATAATGTCTAACACCAGGGACTCGGCCCAGCAGCCTGAGTTCCCATTCTGCTCTTCCATTTCCACTTGTACCCTTGGACAAATGATTGACCTTTTCCCTGCTGGCTATGTAGAGTGATTGTGACCACAGAAGGAGGCTTAATAAATGGAAGTTCCTTTAGGATCTGACTAACACACTCTTCTTCACATAAGTAAGAGGATACTTTTATTCACCAATGTCTGGATGTTGCCAGCAAGTGAAGGCAAATAATGACAGACAATGATTCTATTGTCCAAATGTTCCTTGATCCACGTATCAGCTTATCATCCTTAAGGCATATTTAGAAATTCACTCTGCAGAAAATACTGCTTTGTTTCAAAAATGATCACCCTGAATTTGGACAAATTCTAAGGAAAGGCTTTCCAAATTTACAGAGTCTAAAATGCAGAATAGTGCAATTTTATTACTTGATAGTAAATTATTTGACAGTAATAAAATCCACTGGACAAGCAGATACACCCACTTTTAAATCACTGAGTGCTCTGAAATCCTGCCATTCATTTGCAATGACCAGCCAGGAGCAGAAGAAAACACATTTTGGGGTCATCCACATCCCAAACCCCTGGACTCTGTTACTCTAGTTTCTCCCCTTTGAAAGCAAACTTTGCATATACAGAAACAAAGCAAAACTTTTTGCAAGGATTGTGATAGTAACTTTTAACTGTAACTAACTGAGTTTTATTCAGTGTAGGAATTTGTCCTGGTCACTCTCTTCACTAGGTTCCCACTGTTAACAGGCTTGTGACCCAACCATCAACACAATTGGCATTTGGAGGCTGAGAACAATCTTCTATCAGGATATACCTTGAATAGGTCCAGACTTCACTAAATCTAAAACAACCTTCTTTACAGCTTATTTGATACATTCCTGAAAATTAGTTAAATGTGGGATATTTTGTAACAAGTGGAATCCTTAGGCTTCCTAATTCACTATTCTAAGCAATTTGTACTTAGAAGACCAGGGTAAGATGTTGAACTAGAGATCCCCAGTGGGGACGATTAGCAGACAAGAGTAACGAACCAGAAAAGAACAAATCAAAAAAAGAAAAAGAGAAAAAATAGATCAACTAGAATCTAGCCAAAAAATATTTCAGAACTATGCTGGTAATTATCAAATAGACTACAATTAGTATTATTAAGAAGTGACACTGATAGTCAAATATTTCTTTCACACATATAGTCAGCCCAAGTGTGAGGTCCTAAGTGTCATTGGCAGGAAAAATAACTGCTTATCACTATATTTTATCTATACCATAGAACTCTCCCACATGTCTGTCAGCTTGTCGTGCTGTGGAGGTTTGCATGTTGCTGTGATGCTGAAAGATATGCCACCGATATTTCAGATACCATCAGGGTCACCTATGGTGGACAGGTTTCAGCTGAGCTTCCAGACTAAGACAGCCTAGGGAGGAGCACCCAGCAGCCCACTACAGAAACAATTAGCCATTGAGAAACCTATGAATAACAGAGAAGCACTGTCAAATATAATGCTGGAAAATGAGCCCCTCAGGCTGGAAGGCATTCAAGAAATGACTAGGGAAGAGTCATCTCCTCAAACTACAGTTGACTTTAATCATAGGAATGGAGTAAAGCCCCTGGGCCTCCTTTTGCTGATATGGCACTACTCAAAATGAGAAGAATCACAGTGTCTGTAACAATGCACTCAAACATAAGAAGATCTGTGCATGTTGGGTAATGTTTCATTCTGTTGTACATAGGGTTGCTATGAGTCAGACCCAACTCGATGACGCACAACAAAAACACCACCATGTACCTGCCTGAAATTAACTAAATGACGAGATTCAAAGACACTGCTCTCTTAAAGCCTTTGCCATGTACTCTGAACACTGTTTCCAGGTAAAACTTGATTTCGAGGTGAGGGCAGGAAAGGTGCATGATGGGTCTGAAAAATTTTGTCACATGACACCACAAAGCATCAAAAACTGCTTAGTCCACATCAAAGGAACTCAGAAGCCAAGTTGAAGGGACCCCACCATGGGAAAGATGGAGCATTTCACAAGGTTCATGATTGTAACAAATGGAAAAGTGTCAAATCCTCAATACACAGCATTCAAGTCTACAGAGTACCTCTGCAGGGTGCTAGGGACCTAAATTGTTAACATGAAAAGGAGAGAAAATGAAGAGTTGAGTTGGCCTTCCCTGTGCAATTTATCACTCTGGGTAACCAAATGGTGGACGAAATTCAAATATCCTTTATGAAAGTATTTTATCTAATAAATGACTGAGGGAATATATGCTTACAATCAGGATTTTGCAACTTCTAATACAATAATGATCTATGCAATGATCATCCGTGATGCACATTTTACAAAAAGGCATTATTTGCTCTTAACATGAGACATACCACTATCTATGCTGAATTATTCCTATACATAGAAACTTGAATTTAGTTATGTTTTTAGGAGGGGATATAGGGGCAGTTGTTGTCCTTAGGTGCCATCAAGTCAGGTCCCATTCATAGCGACCCTATATACAACATAGGGAAACCCTCCCCAATACTGCTATGTCCGGCACTATGTCAGTGCTTCTCTGCTGTTCATGGGGTTTTGAATGGCTGATTCGTTCAGGATTGCTTTGGGAGTGGATTGCCACATCCTTCCACCATTTTTGTGGTGCTGGGGATCAAACTCAGGACATCAGAGAGCACAGAGCAGCACTCTACCAACTGAGTGACACCCCAGCTCCTTTGACAGCACAATGCTCTATGAGTAAATCCAGAACCTGCAAAACTGATAAACACTCTGTCTTTATAAACAAATAAACTACATGTAATAAAGTCAAAGAGGAAGAGAGAGATCAGTAGTTAAAGAGAGAGCTAGAGTGTGTCTTCTCCATGCTGATCAATGAAGCAGAGGACAATTTTCTTTACGAATCTGTGCCCAAGTGCAGCTATCAGACAGGAAGTTGTATATGGAGGGTCACTAGCTCTCCAAACAAAGTACAGTTTGAAAAGGTCATAAGGAGTTTTGCTTGTGTTACATTTTTTCATTAATATTCAAAATAACCAAAAATTGCCATCCATAATTTCCGATCTTCACTTACCTATTAATTAAGAAACCTTTGATTTCTACATAATGCTTTGTAGTTGAGATTTCTTCTGATTACCGATGCCTGCATCCAATCCCGTCCTGGTGTGGCTCTTAGTTTCAGTCACTTAGTTTCAATCGCTCCTGCGATTTGCAGCCAGATTCTCTGCTGACCAAATATAAAAACAAAGAAAGAGGAGCACAGTCACATTTGAAACTCTGATGCTATTTCCTCTAGGGACTTGCTCCACATCCCAATGGCATCAACAAACCAGTTTCTTAAGCTTAAAACTCATCACACTCAGCTGAATACTCAGCTGGTGAAAGAAGCCAGATGATGCTCTAGGGCCTCTCTTATAAGGACACCAATTCAATCATGGGGTTCCACCTTCAACACTCAATCCCTTCCCAGAGACCTCACCTCCTAATGCCATAACCTTGGGGTAGGATTTCAACATGTGAATTCCAACCTTAGCATAGAGACCCAAGCATGGTGCCATACCACTGTGGTATCTGATCCCGTCAGATCTCAGAAGCTAAGCAGGGTCAGGCCTGGTTAGTACTTGGATGGGAGACCACCTGGGAACACCATGTGCTGTGGGCTTGGGAGAAGGACCCAGCAACCCATTCCCCTAAAAAACAATCAGCCATTGAAAACCCTGTGAATAGAAGAGAAGCACTAATGATGCTCTTTCATCTGTTGTACATAGGGTTGCTATGAGTCAGACACCGGCTCGACAGCACCTAACAACAACAGCAACATATTTAAAAGGCTTGCAGCTGTACCACTGTGGTGTCTGATCTTGTCAGATCTTGGAAGCTAAGCAGGATCAGGCTTGGTTAGTACTTAGATGGGAAATGGCCTGGGAACACCAGGTGCTGTAGGCTTGGGAGATGGACCCAGCAACCCACTCAAAAAAAAAAAAAATCAACCATTGAAAACCCTATGAATAGCAGAGAAGCACTGACAATAGTGTTTCACCTATTGTACATACGATCACTATTAGTTGGACACCAACTCGAGGGCACCTAACAACCACCACCACCATTCCAGTCTGACCTCATCTAATCTTAATGAACTATATCTACAAGAACTCTATTTCCAAACAAGGCCACATTTCAGGGCATGAGGCAGTGGACTTAGACTTCATCATACGAATCTTGTTTCATATTCAACAACTCAACCCATAACAAACACCCTCCTTTCTCTCCCCCTTGTTTTCTTCTAATAGGGACTTGAGGGTCGCAGCTAATTTGACATTGTGATGCCCACTGTTAGAAGGCCAGCCTGCCCCTCTGTCATTATGTCTTAACACCAATGTTCTCGTCTTCTATTTTGTCTTTCCCAACAGACTAATACAGAATTTTCAACTCTGTGTTCCCTGATCCATTGACTTATTTTAATAACTCCAAGTTACATGTATTAAGGACCTACTATGTGTCGATTCCTGAACATGCCTCATCTCATCTAATGATAGTATAAACTCATAGGTTTGGAATTATCCTCAATTTACAAATTCAGAAATAAGCAGAGAAAAAAAAAATAAATGATTTGACCAAGATCGTAGAGACTGCAGGTATTCCGAAGAACAAAGAGTTTTCTTAAAATTGTGAATGCTTTAAAGATGATTTAAAAATGATGTCAGATGTTTATTGAGTCTTTCAAGCTTTCATTGTTAATATTTAGAAGAAAATAAATAAAAAGATACATACATTCCAAGTCCCATCATCAAATCTCATGTCCAGGAACATTTTTAAAATTTATTCTTGTGTGCACAGAAGAGGCAATGGGTTGGTGTTTCATAGTAGCTCTAGAATAAAACGTTCTGGATTCTCATTTTAGCTCTTCACCCAACTAGATCTAACCCAGGGAAATTGGCATAACTTCTCTGTGCTTCAACTCCTGGTCTGTAAATAGGGGATAAGAACAGCCTCTCTTTAAAAGAGCTGCTGAAAGATTAAATGAATATGCATGTTCAGGCCTTACAACAGTGCCTGGAACATTAACCCCTCAGCACAGTGAGCTCCCCTGGCACTTGTTCACACTGTTAAGCACACTGGTCACCTTTGCAGTAAGAACCCGGGACAGAGGGTCACTAGCTTGAGTGTGTGCATTCAGCATGACTGAGGCTGTCAGAAGCAAATCTTGGAAATCAATCTTTGTACATGAGACATGTGTTGATTATTTGGTTTTTGTCAAATAAATGATTTATAAAATATAAGGGGATCAGGAATCTATGAAAGACACTGGAGAAGCAGAGGTCACCCTTTGGCCATAAACCATTCAAGTGCTACCAAAGCAGATCCATAGACAACTCATTAGGCACAAATGTAGTCAATGTTTAAAAAACATCTTTTTGATAACTAGTAGATAAAGTTTTTCACCAATTTTTCCCCTCAAATTTTCCTATTGCAAGATATCTGCTCTAGAAGAATTACCATTCCCTCCCGGGCCATGGGCTTGGGAGGGTCGCAGTTCTCCCTGTGTCCTTGGCTTGAACACACTTCTAAGTTTAGGGGCCGTGCCACGCTCACTGCAAGGGGGATGTTCTGCATGGAGTGACAGCTAATGCCTCGTATGCAGTGTTTGCAAGCACTCAACAGTCTAAGCCAGAATCTCACACTGACTCTACACGCCCCTAGCTAATTGCAACATCATGTAAAGATGCATGTTATGCTTCCATGAGGGGCAGCAGTATGGGGCAGAAGGTTGTCCTGGCAAAGAGCATCAGCCATGTGTGCCCAGATGTGAGGGAAGGCACTCCCAGCATGCTCTGGGAGTCACTATCCCTCAATACCGGTCTTCAGGAGAGGTGCCTGGCCAGCCTGCTCTCCGGAGCTGATGGCCCCCCTAGCTTGTCCTCTAACAGACAAGAACTGCTGCAGCAGTCTAGCTCTGGTTGTTGGCAGAGGCCCCTTTCCTTGTCCCTTGGTCTCAGACACAGCTTTGCCTCTGTGTTCACCCTGAACTGCATCCTGTCCTGTCTGTGCTAACCCAGGCTTTCTTAAAGTCATTCCTTCCCTTCCACCCCCAGGGGTAAAGTCACTGATCCTGCGAAGGGCGGAGAGGCTGCTCTAATCACTGCACAACAGTCTGCCCTCCCTTTGGTGTTCATACAACACATCTAACAGACTGCTCTACCCACAGCACAATCCTCCAGAATGTTCCAGGACTCTGCTGCCTATAGATGGGTCCAAACCCCTCCCCTGAGGGTCAAGAGCATCTCCAAAGCGGACAGGTTACTTCCAGGGCCACCTCCCCACCGGCAGCCTCAGCTCCTGGGAGCACAGCCACCTCCACCTGCCCATCCTTGTGCTCCTCTCTGCCCACCCTCGCCCTCAGGCTGCCTCCTGTGCTGCAGTTTTAGATGTCCCCAAGTGCCTCCCTCCCCAGCCCCGACAGCAGGAGCCTGCTGTGGCCAGCAAGGTGGCTGCATCCCTAGGGCCCCTTCTTCAATACTCTGTCTACTCTGGCTTTGCATGTACACACATAAATAAATAGACACTCTTCTTTTAAAGGAGAATTTCACCTCTTGCCAAAGGAAAATGGATGTTAGAGTTGAGTTTAAAATTCCTAAACCATAAATTTTGCATGAACTCAGGATTTAGTGGAACATTTTCACATTCCTTATGACTAATTTTTTTAAAGAAAAGAATATCAGAAATAGGGAAAGAAAGAAAGAGAGAGAGAGAGAGAGAGAGAGAGAGAGAGAGAGAGAGAAAGAAAAGAAAAGAAAGAAAGAAAGAAAGATAGAAAGAAAGAAAGATTGATTCCACTCAGCAGCCACTGAGCACCTGAGTTGCCAGCTGTCAGGCTGATTGAATTTTAATGACCTGCCCAAGTGTGGGAAGAGAAAGGGATATATCCTTCATGTGTTTTATTTCTGGCAAATGCTTCATTTGGCAAATGTGGAAACTCTTGCACAAGTCATGAATAAAACAGGCTGCAACGTTTCCATTTCCAATCGCAAGCCAATATTTCCTGGAATGTCGAAGTCCCATAACATCACATTCTCCTCGCAGAGCTCGGTTTGCAGCCTTTCTGCACCCCTGTGATCTGTGGACAGAGCTGCTCTCCGGAGCTGCAGCCAAAAGCAAAGAGTTATAAAGAGATTGCAAGTCTTCTCCAAGTTTCTAATTATCTTCTTCACAGGGCTTGGCCTGGGGAGATTATGAGAGACACTGGCTCCTGTCAACTACACACTATTATTCAATGCCCGCCATCCCAGGCTGGCCCAGGGGATTCTCATTTTAACGAGCACCTCCGTAGAACAGATGCAGGTGGTCTGTGCACCACATGTTGGGTGAGCTCAAGGTTCTCACTGCACTACCCTCTGTGGTTCTGGTCTACATTTCCAACCACCTTCATTATTACTCCAGCTCACACGGTTGAATGAGACCTCTCTGCCTTTGCAGCTTCCTTGTAGCGTGTGCCCAGCCCCTCCCCATCCTTCGCGGGCCTCTGTCTCTACCTCCAGGGCCCCCCCTACATCCTGCTCCATCTTCCACTCAGTCACTCATCTTCAAGGCTCAGAGCACTCGGGTATCTCTAAGGGAATAGTGCAGAGGGTTAGGGGCATTCCCTGTATTAGGTCTCCCTCTCCACCAGCTGCCTCCAGAATCCTTTCATCTTTCAAAATGAAAACTCTTAGTCTACAAGACACTAACTCCCCGTTCCCTTTGCTCAGACCCTGGCACCCACTGCTCCACCTTCTGCCTCTTTAGATTTGATTATTCCAGGTATGTCATATAAGTGGAATTGTGCTTTATTTGTTCTGTGACCAGCTTATTTCACATAGAATGGTGTCATCAAGATTCATCTATTGGAATTTTACCAAACTTTTAAAGAAGATATAATACCTGTCTTCCTCAAATTATTCCAAAAAATAGAAAAGGAGGGGACACTCCCAAATTCATTCTACAAAGCTACCATCACTCTGATACCTAAACCAGGAAAAGATTCATCTAAGACAGAGAATTATAGACCCATCTCCCTTATGAATCTAGATGCAAAAATATTTAATAAAATTCTGGCAAACAGAATCCAGCAGCATATGAAAAAGATTATTCACCATGACCAAGTGGGATTTATACCACAGATGCAAGGCTACTTCAACATATAGAAATCAATTAATGTAATCCAGCATATCAAGAAACTGGCAAACAAAAACCACATGATCATCTCAATTGATGCTGAAAAGGCCTTTGACAAAGTGCAACACCTTTTCATGATAAAAATTCTGGAGAAGATAGATATAACAGGCAAATACCTTAATACCATAAAAGCCATTTATGACAAACCTACAGCCAACATTATATTAAACAGAGAAAAACTGAAACCATTTCCTCTTAGATCTGGAACAAGACAAGGATGTCCTCTCTCTCTCCTATTCTATTTAACATAGTAATTGAAGTCCTGGCCAGGGCAATCAGACAAGAGAAAGAAATCAAAGGGATACAGATTGGCAAGGAAGAGGTCAAATTATCCTTATTTGCAGATGATATGATCCTATACCTGAAAGACCCCAAAACCTCAAACAAAAAACTGCTAGAACTAATTAACTCCTTCAGCAAAGTCGCAGGCTATAGAATCAACACACGAAAATCAATAGCTTTCTTTATACCAACTGCAAACAGGAAGAGAAGGAAATTTCAGAAAAAATACCACTCATGATAGCCCACCAGAAAATTAAATACCTTGGAATCAATCTAACCAAAGACCCTCCAGATCTCTGCAAGGAAAATTTCAAAACATTAAAGAAAGAAATAGCAGAGGACACTGAAAAATGCAAAGACCTCCCCTGCTCCTGGATAGGGAGAGTTAATATAGTAAAAATGGCTATCCTACCAAAAGCAATCTATAGATTTAATGCAATACCCATTAAAATTCCACTGACTGACCTTACAGAAGTAGAAAAAATGATCCAAAAATTCATATGGAATCACAAAAGACCATGTATAGCCAAAACACTCTTAAGCTGCAAAACTAATACAGGTGGAATCACAATCCCTAACTTCAAGCTATGCTATAGGGCAGTGATAGCAAAAACAGCTTGGTACTGGCACAAAAATAGGCCCGAAGACATCTGGAGCAGAGTAGAAGACCCAGAAATACCTCAACACACCTATAGCCACCTGATTTTTGACAAAGGAGCAAAGCAAGTAAACTGGAAAAAGGACAGCCTCTTCAACAAATGGTGCTGGGAAACATGGTTGTCCACATGCAGAAAAATGAAAACTGACCCGCATCTCTCAATATACACAAGAGTTAACTCAAAATGGTTAAAAGATCTCAACATAAAACCAGAAACTTTAAAACTTACAGAAGGCAAGATAGGCAATACACTCCATCATATAGGTGTAGGAAAGTATTTCCTTTATATGACTGCAATTGCTCAGGAAATTGCAACAAAAATAGATAAATGGGATTACATGAAATTAAAAAGCTTCTGCACAGCAAAAGAAACAACAGAGTCAAGGAAACCCCCACGGAATGGGAAAAAATCTTCACATTTTATGCATCAGACAAAGGTCTAATTACTAGAATTTATAAAGAACTCAAGAAAAAAACTCCCCCAAAAACAAATAACCCAATACACAAATTGGCAAAGGAACTGAGTAGACCGTTCTCAAATGAAGAGGTCCATAAAGCCATGAAACACATGAAAATATGCTCAATATCCCTAGTCATTAGGGAAATGCAAATGAAAACAACTCTGAGATTTCACCTTACACCAGTAAGAATGGCCAAGATCAATAAAACAAATAACAAATGCTGGCGAGGTTGAGGGGAAAAGGGAATACTCTTACATTGTTGGTGGAGCTGTAAATTGGTCCAACCACTGTGGAAATCAATATGATCAATATGGAGGTATCTTTAAAAACTGAAAATAGATCTACTGTATGACCCAGCTATAACACTATGGGGAATTTACCCCAAGGGAGATGGGTCATCATACCACAGAGACATCTGCATCTCCATATTCAACGCAGAACTTTTCACAATAGCAAGGATATGGAATCAACCAAAGTGCCCTTCAACAGAAGAATGGATAAAAAAAACTATGGTACATATACACAATGGAATACTACTCAGCAATCAAGAAAAATGAAATAAGGACATTTGCAGCAAAATGGATGAAATTAGTGAAAATTATTTTAAGTGAATGAACACAAGCTCAGAAAGAGAAACACCACATGTTCCCACTCATATGTGGGAGCTGAATCAAAATTATAAGAAAGAAAAATCCTATACAAAGGTCGGATCATAATAAAAGAAAAAAAGCTAAGAATGGTGTTATTATAGATGGTCTAGAAAATGCATGCAATAGTTCTGACAAGGTAAAAAGAAAGTTCACTGCAGGAAAAGTTTCTATCTTAAACAGAACTAGAACCCAGGGATATATAGAAAAATATTACCATAAAAATACAAGTAAATGATAGAGAAGTCTTTGATGGGGAGGATGGGGGTAAGCGTACAAGAGGGTAAGGAGGAACCTATATGAGTAATGTACAACAAAATGCATATATGGAAATGTCACAATGAAAAGCATGTCAGAATGAATCACATTAAGGTGTACATTAAAAATTTCCAATAAAAAAAAAGATTCATCTGCTGTATGCATAAGAATTTCCTTCCTTTTTAAAGGCTGCATAGTATTGCATCATCTGCATGCACATATCGCTTATCCATTCATCTGTCCCTGGGCATATATCCGCTTCCTGGCTGTCGTGAAGATGCATGTTTTTAAAAGGAGGGAGGAGGAAAGTGTTGATTTGAGAAATGGCACATCTGACATTGCAAAAATCAGAGAAGTTATGATTGTCAAAATTATCTGGAAGTCCTGAATTTTATATACAGAGGCAAATCTCTCATGGGTGTCATGAGGTGGAGACGTAAGGACTCCTTCTAGGAGGATCCCCTTCAAGTCCCTATGCTCAGTTTGGGTTCAGGATTGTGTATTCCTGGGGGTCATGATACTAAAATAAATAAAATCCAGGCCCTTTGAGTTGAGTCTAGGATCAAATACATATGTGAGCATAAGGGCAACACAATAAGAGAGGCCAGGGTGGCTCTGGGGTGCCTGGTGGAGGACGGCGTCCCTCACTGAGACAGAACGGAAGAGGAAAGGGGCCAGATTTCAGGAGAGAGGGCGTGAATTTAGCCTTCCTTTGGTGTCTCAGGATTAGGTGAGTTTGAGAAATCGTCAGTGAATTGGCTTACCTGGAATGGGATAGGGTTTACTTCTTCCAAATTCAAGAGGGGAAGAAGACTAATTAAATAAAGCCCTGTTTCTGATTGTCAAAGATACAGGGCAGAAATCAGAGTGATGCAAGCCAAAGAAGGCCAAAGATCACCAGCCACCACCAGAAGCCAGCAAGGCACAAGGACAGGCTCCGCTCCAGGCTTCAGCAGGAGCAAAGCATTGCCGCTGCCTGGGCATGGGACTTCTGGCCCCCAGAACCGTGAGATGATGCATTCCTGTTGCTTTCAGCCACTGGTTTATGGCACCCTGCCATGGCAGCCCAGGCAGTCGGAAGCTGGAAGGGGGCCTGGAGGATGAGAAACTGGCCGAGGGAGGGGAGCATGGGGAAACTGAGGCTAGCCTGCTGCTAAGCTTGTCACAGAGGCCATCTTTCCTGGGCGTTGTACCAGGAGAGGACGTCACACACCTTCCTGAGGGAGCAGGATTTAAGCTGTCATGGACGATAGGGATGGGGCCCTGGAAGAGGCCAGAATCCATGTGGCCTCTGAGAGGACATTGCAAGACAGTGAATGGAGGAGGAAGAGGCTTAGATGAGGGAAGGGCCAATAGGGGAGGGCACAGGGAGCAGGCAGAGGAAGAACAGCCAGAATATTGAACATGCAGCAACCGCGAGGCAGTCTTCTGAAGCCATTTCTGGGTGAGGCTGCTGTGTGGGGACAGCGGCTCACAAACGAGCCAGTGAGGAGACGGCTGTGACCACCAGGAGGCCAGAGGGCAGGGCAGCTGCAGGTGCAGGGGGTTATCCCACAAATGGTGGGGGAGGAATTGGCCACTCATGGGGAGCAAGGAAAAGGGAGGGCTTCCATGTTGATGCGCCTGGCAAAGACAGAGATATTATAGCAAAGTGGAAACTGAGTTAGGGTGGAGAGGAAGCATTCCCGATTGCTGCTTGTGAGGAGCTCAGGGCACATAAAGGAGAGCTTTCCAGCCAACACTCAAACATGGAGGAGGAGAGAGGTTAGACATGCAGATTTCTACAAGCCTAGACCTGGCCACCAGGAACACAGGAGAGAATGAGGTCACCAGAGAGAGGGGCAGAAGCTGGGGCAAAGCCACTCTGGCAAAGGATGCCACAGCGACCTGCTCCGTGAAGCAGTTAGCCCACATGTGGCAGGGTGGCACCTTTGTTCATTGCTCATTGCAGTCTTGGAGAAGGACCAGACCCCAGCAACTCTCCGTCACCAGGTGTTTGGTGCTTGAAACAGCTCAACTGGGTTCACAACCAGGGGTGAACTAAGAACTCTTTCCATTGGTTCTATGGGTTTTCTGGACCTATCAAGAACATAGTCTATGGCCCTATCACCCTGACCTCCAATCTCATCTGATCTTGGAAGCTAAGCAAGGTCTGGCCTGGTTAGTCCTTGGACGGGAGACCTCCTGGGAATACAAGGTGCTGTAGGCTAGGGAGAAGAACCCAGCAGCCCACTCCTGAAACAATCTGCCATTGAAAACCCTATGAATAGCAGAGAAGAAATGACACAGTGCTGGGTATGGCACAGTGTTGGGAGGGTTTTATCTGCTGGACAAAGGGTTGCTATGAGTTGGGCCTGACCTAACAACAACAACATCAAGAACATAAGCACCCCAAATTGTCTTTCTCTGCAGCAGATCATTCCTTGTGAGCCTGGAAACCACTAAGACTGGGTAATTCATTTGATTTGGAGAAATGTCCTTCACGGTGGAACTGGATTTGATTTCCCCAAAGGGAACCCCTTGCCAATGTTTTCCTTTGCCCCATGATCCCACTCCCTACAAAGTTTCCAATATCCAGGCTGAGGTTGACCCCACGCAGGCTTGTGTGCTTCCCGATGTGTTGACATCTGTGGATTTCAGGAAATTGAGGAGCTTGTAAAAAGCAAGCAGCTTTGTGATGTCAGACCGGTTCAGACAGGATGAGACTAAGCCCAGGATTTTGTTTAGTGTTCTACCTCTACTCTGCTGCACCCTGCTCTCTGTAACCAGCAGAGAAGCAGCTAGTGAAGCAGTGGAGTAGCGGCTCTCAGTGTCTCCAACGGACCGGGCAGACAGCCGGAAACCTCAGAGGGAAAGCTGTGTGCAGAGTGTCGCCAGCTCAGCCCAGCTCACAGACCACAGCGGTTTTCGGGAGTTCAGATAAGGTGAGGGGTGCTAATCCGCGGCTTCATCTGAACTCACTCCCACTCCCAGCTCTTGCAGTGACTAAAACGTTGGTTACTGGGAAGTGATTGCCTTTGGATGACTGTTAGCCCTTTCAGATTTTGTTGTTAGGTGCCTTTGAGTTGGATCCAACTCATAGAGATCCTAAGGACAGCAGAATTAAATGCTATTTGACACTCTGCAGTGCATGGGACCCTTTTATGTTTGAGCCTGTTGTTGCAGGCATTGTGTTTCTTCTCGTTTTGAGTCATGCCACATCAGCAAAAGGAGGTCCCAGGGGCTTTACTCTATTCCCATCATCAAGGTTGACTCTACTTTGAGGAGGCAACCCTTCCCCAGTCATTTCTTGAATGCCTTCTAGCCTGGAGGAATCATTTTCCAGCACTATGTTTGTCAGCGCTTCTCTACTATTCATTGGGTTTTCAATGGCTAATTGTCTCAAGAGTCTGAAGCCATAGCCCCCTGGTATCTGATCCTGCCTGATCTCAGAAACTCAGCAAAGTTGGCCTGGTTAGTCCTTAGATAGGAGACCACCTGGGAATGCCATGTCTTGCACGCTAGGGAGAAGGACCTGGCAATCCACTCTCCAAACAATCCGCCATTGAAAACCCTATGAACAGGAGAGAAGCCTTGACATAGTGCCAGGCATGGCACAGTGTTGGAGAGTGTTTTGTTCTCTTGTACCTAGGGTTACTTTGAGTAGGACCTAACTCCATGGCACCTAACAACAACAATTATCTCAAGAGTGGGCTGTTGGTCCTTCTCCCAAGTCTGTCTTAGTCTGGAAGCTCAGCTGAAACCTGTACACCATGGGTGGTCCAGATGGTATCTGAGAAACTGGTGGTAGAGCTTTCAGCATCACAGCAACTCACAAGCCCCCAGAGCACCACAAGCTGACAGATGTGGCGGTATTGGCCTACCCACTAAATAAATACAAGCTTGCCCCTTTATCCACAGGAAGCAAATGGAAAGCTCCAAAGAATGCTGGAAACTGCAGAAGGTATCCAGTCCCACCTAGTGTATGCTGGGCTTTTATCTTCTTTTGCAGTACTGAAGGGGTGGACCCAGGGCCTTGCCCATGTTAGGCAAGCACCTACCACTGAGCTGCTTCCTCAGCCCCTTTTGTAGTTTATATTTTGAGACAGGGTCTTGCTAAGTTGCACAACTTACCTTTTGCCTATAGCCTATAATCCTCCTGCCTCAGCTTCCCCAGTGGCTAGGATTATAGGCATGCACCACAGAGCCCAACTTATGCTGTTTTTTCTATACACATATACCTATGACAAAGTTTAATTTATCTCTTTGTCACACTAAGAAATTAACAGCAATAATAATAAAATGGGACAATTATAATAATACACTGTAATAAAATTACATCACTAATCTTGCACTTTGGGACCATTATTAAGTAAAATAAGGAATTATAACAAGCATTGTGACTTTAAGGTAGTAGATCTGATAACCAAGACAGCTACTGAGTGACTAACAGGAAGATATCATATAGAGTGTAGATATACTGGACTACAGGATGATTCATATCCTAGGCAGGACAGAAGGGGATGGCATGAGATTTCATCATATTACTCTGAACTGTATGAAACTTAAAACTTATAAATTATTTCTGGAATTTTCCATTTAATAGTTTTGGACCACAATTGACTATGTTATTGTTATTAGGTGCAGTCGAGTTGCGTGACCTTCTATACAACAGAAGAAACTATACTGACACTGTCTGTCAGTGTTTCTTGGCTGTTCATAGGGTTTTCAATGGCTGCTTGTTTTGGGAGTGGGTTGCCAGGTACTTTTCTCCAGCCGACTGCAGGCAATTGGAAACTTGGGAAGTGAAACCTCAGATAAAGGGAGACTTGTGTGTCCACATCTTACAGTATCCAAAATTAGGTCAGTTGAAGTGGAATTGGGCAGAAGAATGGAAATCTTTAATAAGTTGTTAAAATAGTTAATAAAATTCAGGCACTTCTGTAACCCTGGAAGGAATCTCTAAGGAATAACTAGGTTAGTGATTTATTTTTACATATCCCCAAATCTTCCCATCAACACGTCATTCTATGGGTCTCTTGCATTGATGGCATTAAAATCTAATATCTTTGAAAAGTTTTCTGTTTTTTATGAATTTTTTGGTGGTATTTATGATTGAAACCCAGGGACTTAAGGTTCTAGCACTGTTATGGGTTGAATATGAGACATCTCCCATAAGCTCATGTTCTGATGCTTGATTCCCAGCTGGCAACACTATTTGGGATGGTTATAGAAACTTGAGAAGATGGGGTCTAACTGGAGGAAGTAGGTCACAGGGGTCCTCGGGTATATATTACCTCTGCTGGCTTCCTTATCACTCTTTGACTCCTTCCTGGTTGCCGGAATGTGAACCCAGCTGTTCTGCCATGCCTTCCCCTCCATGATGGACTCAATCTTCTGATACCATTAGCCAAAATAAACCTTTCCTCCTATAAGCTATGTCTAGAGATTTGGCCACAACAGTAGAAAAGTAAGTAATATACCCACTGAACTACATCCCTAGCCCCATGAACTTTTTAAAGAAGATTTTTAAAATGTGCTTGGATCCATGGAGAATCCAATCTTGCCTTCAGTGTTCATGACCTACAGTCTACACTTCTGCTTATTCATGGTTCCCCTGGGCTCTTCCCCTGAAGTTTCCCTGAGGGAAAATATTGCTCTGCTCTCTGCCTAAAACCAATGTCTTGCACAATACCTCAGTGGCCCTGAGAAGCATTTGCTAAATGAGCCAAGACTCTGATATTCTATAAAACTGTTCACTTAATTTTGGCATAGAGAAAAGAAAGATCTCTGGTGCTTTTTTGGTGGTGCTTTTGTCAGGGGATAAGCACAGTCTCTCTTGAGCTGCTCTTTGAGGAGGATCACTTGCCTCCCCACAGAGTCCATCCTGCATGTTCATGGTCACAGAAAATTCTCACAAGAGCTCCAGGAAGACATCTATTTCCAAAGAAGAGCTGAGAAAATGGAAGACATAACCCCAGAGGTGTTGATGGGGCGTACTCTTTTCCATATCTGTGTTTTGGTTTCCCACTGTTCCCTACCACTGAGTCCTGATTTGCTCTGGGGAGTTCGACTTGCTGCCCAGCACTGCCTCCCATTTCTGCATATGGGAGTCCAGGTCAGCGATCAGACCAGAGTTGTCTTCCATGGAGTATCCATGACCTAACCGCCTTTTATAACAACACTGAAATACTGCTGTCCTCAGTATACACAGGAATGCTTAGAATCACTAGTGACCACATTCTGAGCCTCAGGTGTGCCCCTCTGTGATACCCAAGCAGAGGAAAGATGGGGAGTGAGGTTCTACTTCTCAACTTTTATGAAAACGTCTGATACATTACCCAGCATACAGCAGGTGCTTATGGCATCTATGTTTAATGTTTTCTGTATTTTAACCTGCAAATGGAAACAATATGGTAGGAAATTATGTATACATCACTTGAAGTGCAGATGGAAACAAGCTGCTCCTTTGAAACATTTATCTGTTAGAGACCTGGTACAGAGTGTAATCCCATAAACTGAGGTATTTGTCTTTGTTCATTGAGACTGACAACAAAGATTCATAGACTTGGTGGCTTTAACAATAATCATTTGGTTATTCCTCACAGTTCTGAAAGCTGGAAATGTCAAGATCAAGGCACTACCAGATTCAGTGTCTAGTTGGGGCTGCCCAGTACATAGATAATGCCTTCATACTGTGTCAAAGGGCTGGGGCCACAAGAAGACATAATTCTAAGGACATGAAGATTAAATAGTGAAATCTGGTTAGTCAAAACTGACTTGAGAACCCACCATCCCTGCAAGGCCTCTTCACTGAAACAAGACCAGCATGTCCTACCTCTGAGGCTCCTGGAGTGGGGAACATGCATAGAGATGAGGTTCAAAGCACAAGGCCACTTCCTAGGAGGGAAATCATCAAATCCAAACATGTAACCCTAACCCAGTGAAGCAACATGACCATAGAGTGTGGGATAAGGGGAGTCATTTCTCAATAAAAGCAAGTGCTGGTTTTGATATTGGTATCAATAGATGTGTAAATTGATCATCAGTATCATTACTTTGTGCCAGTTCTTTCTCATTAATCTTGGGATAAACATTAGCGAAAAAAAACCTTACAGACTCTTGGCTGTCATTGTTCTGGTCCTTT
Source organism: Pedetes capensis (assembly GCA_007922755.1). Taxonomy (NCBI): domain Eukaryota; kingdom Metazoa; phylum Chordata; class Mammalia; order Rodentia; family Pedetidae; genus Pedetes; species Pedetes capensis. The sequence goes on from VMDO01002647.1 coordinate 57,202, forward strand.
TGAGATACTGTGTATAAGAAAAAGACACCTGATTGTAAGGAACAGGGAGGTTATTTTATGATAATTCACAAATTTATAAATTCTGGGGAAGTTCAATAATTTTAAAATTAGTAATAACTTGGTCATAAATGTAGATCCTAGCCAAATGAGAGGATATGTTGTGGATAAAGAGATTCTGGATCCTGGGTTGGAACAAGACTAGTAGGTGACTTAAAGGGAGGCCTGTCATGACTCAGATGTGACTAAAAGCCTGCTAATCTTGTGTGTCAGATCTCTCTGAGAGAAGCAATCATGAGTCATCATGGACCTAAGAATTTTCTTATTTCTAATCACATTTGGGAGAGTTTGTAAAAATAACTATCTTGATGTCTTATCCCACAGCAACACTGTCTTACTTTGTCCAGATTACTGGGACCTTGTCATATCTTTAAAACAAAAGTACTCTACAGCTGGTTCATTCGTAACATGAAATAAGTATTCAGTTAAGATTTCTAAAAGAAGTTGAACGTATGACTTGTTCATACCAGGTAGAGTAGACTCTTCTCCTTGTACAACAACATGAGTGTTGACAGGATGAACTAACATGTCACTAAATAAGTTTTTTAAATAAAAATTTACTGTTTTAGTTTCACAGCAATTCATAATGAGACTGTAAAGCTGCATATTTGAAATATGAGATGTGTAATTCCTGAGGCAATGTATGTATATTTATACAAAATTTTCTTTGAAAGGAACAAAAATAATTCTAATGTAGTAACTTAGGCCTATTGGACACTAAAGCATATTTGATTTTTATAGGCTTTTTGTTAACAGCAGCTTAACGTTTATAGCAAAATTAAGTGGAAAATACAGAGAGTTCCCGTATACCCCCTACTCTCTCCCGTGCATAACTTCTCTGCTTATCAACATCCTCCTCCAGAGAGGTGAGTTTGTGAGAGTCAATGGACTTGCATTGCCACTCATTACCACCCAGCGCCTATGGTTCACATCTGGGCTCACCCTTGGTGGTACACTGTCTGTGAGCCTGGATAAAGGTATAATGACATTATTTGGGATTATTGTATCAAACATAGTTTCCCTGCAGCAATTCTCTATGTTCTACCAATCCAAACTAACTTTCATTGATTTCTATTGTTATATAATTTATGTTTCATAAATTTCAAACAATATGGAAATAGAAAAAGTAGAGCATCAAAGATCCCCAAATTTGCTCATGCTGTCATTATTCCACAAAATATAATCATGACTGGAATTTATCCATATCTTCACACATAATCTTTGACTGAACTTTTGTGTGTGTGTGATCTGAAAATAGTTCATGATCCCAAGACCATGAAAATATTCTCCTATTTTGTCATAAGCTTTTCCATCCCTCTCATTTCCTTCCTTGGGGAAACTGGCAGTCAGGATCTATGTATTCCTTCCTAGAAACCCAATTATTCCAGCACTATTTATTAAAATGAACTTTCATTTCTCTGTTGGGTTGACTTGGGTAAATTGATCAAAAATTAGCTGACTGTTTTTCTTTCAGATCAAATACTTAAAAAGCTTGGAAAGTGGTATTCTCTTCTCTACAATAAGGAAAAGATAAACACAATAAAAATCAACAGCTTTTCATGACTGTCAGAGAATTGAATTCATAGGAAAACCCACTGTCTGAAATCTGAGGGAACAAATAGGCGTCTGTTTAATATACGGTACTGGAAATCTAGGTACAATGTATGGAGAAATATAAAACCAATTTCCCACTTTACCTATAGACAGAAATGAATTCCAGAATATTGTTGTTGTTAGGTGCCGTTGAGTCAGAATCTGACTCATAGCGACCCCACATACAACAAGCAAAACACTATTGTCAGTGCTTCTCTGCTATCCATAGGGTTTTCAATGGCTGTACTTCTTCTGATATTGAGTTGTGCCACAACAGCCTAATTCATCATGTTATTATTTTATTATAAGGAATTAATGGAATTATACTGAAATTATACCTGTAAAGTTTTACTTTCATACTGTATAGTGCCTTGTTGTTGTTGTTGTTAGGTGCCATCAAGTCTGTGTCTGATTCATAGTGACCCTACATACAACAGGTGAAACAGTATTGTCAGTGCTTCTCTACTACTCACAGGGTTTTCAATGGCAGACTGTTTTTTGGGAGTGTGTTGCCAGGTTCTTCTCCCACTATAGTACCTGGTGCATATTAAATAATGAATAAGTGATAATTTATCACAATCACTATTATTTGCATAAATAATAGTTGAATATAACCAATATTCTTGGGCATAGGACTTCACTCCAAGTTCATTTACAGTGCAAAATACTATGCTGAGTTTTAAGACTGCTTTGGCTTACAAGTCAAACACATTCCCAAGTACAAAATCAATGACATCATGGTGAAAATTTAAATAAAATCATGATTCACTAATAACCATAAACTTACATAATAGTTCTCAAACATTGGTGTGCATCAGAATCACATGCAGAATGTCTTTAAGCAATTTCTGATTCAGGACATGTGGCTTGAGACCTGAGAACTGCATTTCCCCCAAGCACCAGGGTGCCCATGTGGCTGCCTGAGAGCATGGTCATAAAGGTTGAGTATTATTTGTCACACATATTTTGACAATATTCTAGGCATTAAGAATATTGTGCATGGAATTCCACAGGGAAAATATGCTAAGTGAGAAGACCTAGAAGAAAATCACTGCCATATAGAAAGGAGAGGAACCAAGAGATGAGATGGGCATGAAGGGGCCAGTTGTTCAGAGTCTCTCAGCCATGGCTGACCATGGGTAAGGAGAGGCTTTGAAGAGATGTAAGCAGCCGAGTAAAGGAATTCATTTCATCTCTTAGAAACATGGCTCAGGTGACCCTTCCACTGCCACACTGCTTAGTTGTTATATCTCAAAATCTCAGGCCACCTACTTCCTACTCTCAAACTATCTCTTCAATCTGGAATGTGCTTCTCTACCACTTCCATGTTCTCATGCCCAGAAGTACTTCCCTGGATCACAACTGTCTGATTGTCCTTTATCTTTCAGTAAAGTGGTATCATCCTTTCCCTAGACAAATTAAGAAATCCTCTCTCAAATACCCCAATGCTTTCAGGTTGGAAAAAATCTTACACATCCTGTAAAGAGGTTACACTGCCACCAGCTGCCATTGGATCCTAGTGGATGGGAGCTATACTCTTTGCTATTTTTTTGTCTCCTAGTATGCATGTCTCCCTCAAATTTTAAAAGTAAACATGAACATAAAAATGTAGTTAATATATATCAATCCACAATAATGCATATATATTTCCCATTTGTTGTTGTTAGGTGCCATTGAGTCGAGTCCGACTCATAGTGACCCTGTGTACAGCAGATCGAAACACTTGCCAATTCTGTGCCAGGCAAACGATCTCATTTATATTTAAGCCTATTGTTGGAGACACTGTGTCAATCCATCTGGTGGAGGGTTTTCCTCTTTTGCGTTGACCTGCCACTCTCCCAAACATGATGTCCTTCTCCAGGGATTGATCTCTCCTGACTACTTGTCCGAAACATGTAAGATGCAGTCTGGCTATTCTTGCTTCCAAGGAGCACTCTGGTTGCACTTCTTCTAGGACAGATTTGCTGGTTCTTTTGGCAGTCCATGACATATTCAATAGACATCTCCAGCACCACAATTCAAAAGCATCAATTCTTCTCCTCTCTCCCTTGTTCAATGTCCAGCTTTCACAACCATATGATGCCACTGAAAATACCATGGCATGAGACAGACGCACCTTCGTCTTCAATGTGACATCTTTGCTTTCCAATACTCTAAAGAGATCTTTTGCCACAGCTTTTCCTAGAGCAATTCATCTTTTGATTTCTTGACTGCTGCTTCCACAGGTGTTGATTATAGATCCAAGCAAAGCAAAATCTTGGACAAACTCAATCTTTTCTCCATTTATTGTGAAGTTGCATACTGACCCAGTCATAAGGATTTTTGTTTTGTTGATGTTTAGTCGTAACCCATATTGAAGGCTATGCTCTTTGATCTTCATCAGTAAATGTTTTAAATCCTCTTCATTTTCAGTAAGCAGAGTTGTGTCATCTGCATAACGCAGGTTGTTAACGAGTCTTCCTCCAATCCTGATGCCACCTTCTTCCTCATAAAGTCCAGCTTCTCAGATTATTTGCTCAGCATATAAATTGAAGAGATAGGGTGAAAGTATACAGCCCTGACACACACCTTTCTCAACTTTAAACTACTCAGTGTTTCCTTGTTCTATTCGAACAACTGCCTCCTGGTTCATGTACAGATTTCTCATGAGTACAGTTAGGTGCTCTGGTACACCCATTTTCCAAAGTGTTATCCAGAATTTATTAAGATCCACACAGTCAAATGCCTTTGCATAGTCAATAAAACATAGATAGACATCCGTCTGATATTCTCTACTTTTGGCTAATATCTACCTGACATCAGCAATGATGTCCCTGGTTCCCCGCCCTCTTCTGAATCCTGCTTGATTTTCTGGTAATTCCCTGTCTATATACTGCTGCAGTCACTTTTGAATGATCTTTAGTAAAATTTTGCTTGTTTGCAAAATTAATGATAATGAAGAAAGGGAAAATTTCTACTAGCTTCTGCAATCTGAAATAGAACAAACATGCAATTAAGACATACTGATAATCACTGGTGACTAGAATGCAAAGGTTGGAAACAAAGAAGAAGGCTCAGTAGTTGGAAAATATGGTCTTGGTAACAGAAACAAAGCTGGCGATCTCATGATAGAATTTTGTCAGACGAATGACCTTTTCATTGCAAATACATTTTTTCAACATCATAAATGGAGACTATACACATGGACTTCACCAGATGGAACATACAGGAATCAAACTGACTACATATGTGGAAAGAGACGGTGGAAAAGCTCTGTACAAAACGTCAAAACAAGACCAGGTGCTGACTGTGGTTCAGACCATCAACTTCTCATATGTAAGTTCAAACTGAAGCTGAAGAAAATTAGAACAAGTATATGAGAGCCATGATATGACCTTGAGTATATCCCACCTGAGTTCAGAGCCCACCTCAAGAATCGGTTTAATTCATTAGACACAAATGATAGGAGACCAGAGAAGTTGTGGAATAACATAAAAGATATCATTCAAGAAGGAAGCAAGAAGTTATTTAAAAGACAAGAAAAAAAGAAAAGGCCAAATTACATGTCAAAAGAGACAGTAGAACTTGCCCTTGAACATTGAACAGCTAAAGTAAAAGGAAGACATGATGAAGTTAAGGAACTAAACAGAAGATTTCAGAAGGCAGCTCCGGAAGACAAAAACAAATATTATAATGACATGTGCAAAGAGCTGGAGGCAGAAAACCTAAAGGGAAGAACATGCTCTGTGTTTCTCAAGCTTAAGGAAGTGAAGAAAAAATTCAAGCCTTGAGTTGCAGTAGTGAAAGATTCTACAGGGAAAATATTAAATGATGCAGGAAACATCAAGAGAAGATGGAAGGAATACACAGAGTCATTATACAAAAAAAAGAATTGGTAGATGGCCAACCATTCTAAGAGGTTGCATATGAAGAGGAACCAATGGTATTGAAGGACAAAGTAGAAACTGCCTTGAGATAACTGGCAAAACACAAGCCTCCAGGAATTGATGGGATACCAATAGAGATGTTTCAACAAACAGATGCAGCACTGGCGGTATTAACATGTTTATTCCAACAGATTTGGAAAACAGCTACTTGGCCAACTGACTGGAAGAGATCCATATTTTTGCCTATTCTCAAAACAAGGGGATCCAACTGAATGTCCAAACTATTGGACAATATCATTAATATTTCCCATAGAGATTACAAATATCTCTTAAATTTATGTATGGTGTATGGTGATATACAGAATAGTTTGTTTATCATTTTTTTCATATACAATTTAAAAATTATTCTCTGTTAAAAAAGGGTAGGGTATAAAAATAAACAGGTATACATTCATTTCTGCAAATAGAATTTAACCAAAAACTAAGACATAGATTGTGTATAGTGAATGGAGTGTGATGATTAATATTTATCATCAACTTGATTAGATTGAAAAATGTCTCAGGAATTAGGAAAGCACACTTCTGGGAGTGTCTATGATGGCATTTCCAGAGACAATTGGACACTGAGGACTCTGACTTAATGAATGGATTAATCTCTTGATGAATTCATATTATGATGGTGTTATTAGGAGGTGGTAAAAGATAGGAAATGGGGCTTAGCTGGAGGAAGTAGATCACTAGGGGCATGACCTTGGGAGTTATATCTTGCCTTGGCCCCCCCCTTTTTCTTTCTGTTTCCTGTCCACCATGAGGTGAGAGCATCCACTGTGTGCTCCTACTGCTATGATATTCTGCTCACATACACTCTCTGAAATTGTGAGCCAGAATAAAAAGTCTTTCTCTTCAGTTACTTTCTCAGGTATTTGTCACAGTGGTGAAAAAGTCTGGCTAGTATATGACGCCTGGAAGGGATGAGAAGAAGGGAAGAATTTAATGAGATGGTAGGTTTGAAAAGGAGTGGTGGCCTCTCTGAGTAGACCATTTAGTCTAACTTTGAAAGAGCTCCTAATGGCCAAATCAAGAACAATTTGAGTAACAAAATAAGGATGCAATTGAGTTATAACCCAAAGAATTAAAAACATCCGTGAGTTCAACCTGATATAAATTATTGAATGAATGAATAAAATGAGAGCAACTCTCCCTTACAAATAATTTCAGTTTCTAAATAAAGATTTAATGATGTAGGGAACCAGCCTAGAGAGGCAGCACACTTCAAAGCCTATCTGGCCAACTTGGAGGGCTGGAACTCGTCCCCAGGGCAGTAACCTCTGCCCTACATCTGGGAACTTTTGGGTGTCGATCTTGCCAAGATGGATCCAGCATCCAACTCCCCTCCTAAGACTTCTTGACACCTGATTCAATTATCCAAAGGCTCCTTATTGGCCTGTTAAGGAACATCCCATGATTAGTTCCCCTTTGAATGCTCCATTTGCACCTCCCACCCGAATCAATCACCCCTTGATATGTGGCAGTCTCTGATTGGTCCCTGAAAGTAATATAAGCATGGTGCGGAGGGCACTCAGGATCCACACCATTGACCATGCAAAGAGAAACAGTCCATGCCACCAACCTGAGTGAGAGAGCTACAATAAAGAGCTGCCTAACACCCAGAAAGTCAGAGTCATCCTTCGGAGCTGAGAAGCAAGGAGCCACCATGGGGATAAATCTCTGAGCCTGCCTTTCTCAAGATTTCTCAGAGTAGCCATGCTTGTAAGCCTCCTCTCCAGGCAGCATGGCTCTCCAGCAGCCCTCACCAACCAGCGGGTATTCATGGCTGGGTCCTATTTTCAACTGGAGGCCTACAGCTGGAATGAGACCAGTGGCGGGCCATGCCCCACAGAATAAGGCATATTTGCCATAAGGCAAATACCATAGGCAATATTTGTTGCAAGCAAAAAATCCACTAATGGACACCAAAATTAATAGATAAAATATTCAGGAGAACATATTTACAAGGTCTCAACTTACATATCCTGAGTATATATTAAATATGAAGGGAAAAATAAAGCCTTAAAGTGAAGTAACCTGCCAGATGCCACTGTACCAGAATGATCAATGTCATCAATACAGGTCATGGAGCATAGCAGTGTCAGGTGTGTCTTCATGTGATACACTGAGAAGGGCATGTCACTTCTGTGATGTTCCACAAATGCACACCTTAATTTAAGCCTGAGAATAAAGCAGGTAAATCCAGAATTAGGGGCATTTTCAGAATAAACAATCTTCTCTAAAAATCTCACAGCCATGAAAGACAAGCAAAGAATCAGGAACCATCACAGCAAGGAAGAGACTATAGAACATGAAAATAATAGTTAAATGGAGAAACAAAATTATCTCCTTGATTTGGCTGTTAGATCACTGAATAAAACTACTGGTGCATTTGTGTGGAGTGGAGGAAGTGGAAGCCTCATGGAGGTCTCAAAGTTAGATAATGAGGTAATAACATTAGTAGCAAACTATTTTTAAGACATATTGCAATGACAAGAAAGAGGGGAAAATGAAGGTAGAAAGACAGAATGATGAGGGCTTTAGTGCATCTTATTTTCTCATTTGCACAGAAAATAGAGTGGGTCCAAGAGTTGGTGGGCTTGGGTTTAGTTCAGTTGGCAGAGTACTGTTCTGTACCTTCTGAGGACCCAGGTTAGATCCCCAGCACTGAAAAAATGGGAGAAGGACTTGGCAATCCACTCCTGAAAACAATCAGCCATTGAAAAACCCCATGAGTCAGACCTGATTCAATGGCACCTAACAACAAGAACGAGTAGGTGACACAGAGCTGAGGTACCAGCTGTGTCCCTGAAGTTAAGAAGCAGATCAAATTCTAACCAGACAAGAGTCTCAGTATTACCAATCATTTGGCTGGTTCCAGTTGGGCCTAGGTAGTGGGATTTCTTGGCCTTTGACAACAGCTGGCATTGAAACTTCCGGGTGGGCCTCAGTATCAAGACTCCTCAGTCCTTGACAGCAGCTCATATTGCAGCTTCCAGGCAAGGGTAGATATCAGGATTCCTCAGTCCTAGGCAGCAGCCAGTGTTATAGCTCCCAGGCCTAGGGTGTCTGAGACTTTTTGTCCTAAAGACCCAACAGTTCTTTGGATCTCTTCCAGTGAGCAGGGCCTACAGTTTCTCTCCTCCAGCTCTTTATCATCTTCTGTCTCTCCCACCATCCTTCTTCTTCCTGACCTCGTCACTCTCTTGAACTGTTCAGCTGCTTTTTATTGCTATGGCCACCGTCACCATTGTCAACATTTGGGAAGTAGCTGTCACTACCCTTCCGCTGCTGCCACCGTTATGTTGCTGTTACTGCTGCTGCTTCTGCCTTTGTCCATGGTCTTGCAGCCTCATTTCTTCTTCAGCTGTCAAGCGACCAGGCTCTTCACTGCTTCTGCAGCTCAGCATTCTGTTTGCTCTGACGTCTCTGCCACTGCTGCCCCACTGTCATCACCACCGTTCTGCTGTGTCTGATGCTTCTTTGTGTTACTAGCTCAGCCCACACCACAAAAAGTAGGCAAAAAGATGACTCAAGAGCAGACTTTTATTGGGGCTAATGTTATAATACCAGGGGGCAGCATAGGAGGGTGTCTCCCAGCCAGATCACTAAGTGAGCTGAGCAGTCTACTTATATAGCCAGAGAAGCAGTAGTGTTTGCACCAGTCACAGAGAACCTCTCATGCAAATGAAGGGTTTTATTTGCACAAACTATAGCATAATTTATTTTGCACTGGTCTCCACAGTCCCTCTGCTGGGCCACTGGGAGAAGTGTCCCCCACCCCAGCCTGGGTTGGTCACAGAGTCATCTAGAGTTTGATAAGGCTTATGATGCTTATGGTAGCAAAACTTCTAGAGTAATCTGCAAAGTGTTTGAAACACCCATGGCTGGAGCTGCACCTTCAGGAGCTGGAGTTGTGCCGCAGCAGTAATGGTCACTAGGAAGTGTCCAGAACCACCCGTGCTGGTAAGGCTGGTTTGTCTGGCTGCTTGACTGAGAATCCTTTACTCAAAGCAGCCAGAGTAGCATGGGAGATTCTAACAGCTGCCATTTAGGGAGTCAAATTGCCCCATGCCCAACATCTGTGGTTATTTAAGGGAAACCAAACATTGGATGGAGTGCTTACAGAAAGTAAATACCTTAGGAAACCTTATTGTTCACATCAATATTGATTTTACCAGTGTTCAACAGTGCTCTTAACAATGCCTCATGCCTCCCCAGTGTCCCAGGGAAAGGCTGGTCCTCCTCTTCTGTCTTATCAGGTAAAAGAGCCCTGAGGGGACAAGGCTCCAGGTGCAGATCAATCTATCATCAGGGCATTGGCAGAGGAATAGTGTGAATGAACCCCAGGCATTCTGAGCTGTGCAAACCCTGAATCAGGGCTATTGCTTTGGGTTTTGGAAGTTCAGGGCAGAAGTCAAAAGGCAAAAGGCATAACGAGCCTGTTCCCAAGGGCATCTACCATGGCTCCACTTCACTTTCCTCTAAAACAAACAGAACGATTGGACTTGGCCCAAGGAGTTCAGAGCACTTTATCATTTTATTTTGTAAATAAACCCATAATTATATCTGAATTGGAGAGAGAAGACATTGCAATTCCTTCTCTTCCTGTCTTTTTTGGTTGTTATCTTTGGAAGCTGCGGCTGTAAATGCAGCATTGATGATTATCGCATTTCCAGTCTCTGTCCTCCTCCTCACTGTAAGCCAGATAGCTCTAAAGTAAACATGGAGCAAGAAAAATATATCAAAATTACTCAGTCCTCTTTTCTCTGGATACTCTCCTCCAGGTATGTTTTCCAAATCCACACATCTAATGGCACAGTGAAACAGAATTGAGGATTTCTCAAGCAGAAAATGCACAACCTTGGACATGGACCAACACACACGTGTGGCTTTGGGAAAGCAAAACATCAAAAAGATAAGATATGTCTGACGTGAGTCCCAGAAAGAAGCTAAGCAAAGTACTGTGGTCAGCTTAGGCTGCTATAACAAATTACCATAGACTGAGTGGCTTATAAACAGCAGAAAATTATTTCTCACTATTGTGGGGGCTGAAAGTCCAAGACTGACATAGCAGCATGGTTGAAGATGCTCTCCCTGGGTTATATACAGCCTCCTTCCCTCCATGTCCTCATAAGATGGAGGAGGCACAAGAGCTCTCTGGAACCTCTTACAAGGGCACAAAAGTCTCATTCATGAAGGCTCTACCTTTGTGATCTAAACATCCACTAGTTTAGACACGGGGAGTCAACATACAGATTTTGGGAGATGCAAACATTCGGTCCATAACAATTATCCAAAACAGAGGGAGTAGGAAGAGGCAGAGTCAACCCCAGGGACACTTCGGCTATCCCCACAAGGTAACAGCATTGCAATTTAGGATGAAATGGACAAACTATTCACATCTTAGCATTCTCCAAAGAGTTATGACCTTGGGGATTTACGTCACTGTCACCGACAGAACCACTGGATAATTAGCAATTCCTAACCCAATGGACTAAAGTTTAGTAAGGGCTTGTTGGAAACAACAACAAAGAATTCTCTACTAGCCTAGTTCTTTTGAAAATACTGATAAGAGATGGAGTGGGAGGGCTGAAGTTGAGGGAGGATGAAGAAGTTGAAGATCAAGTGAACACAAACTGAGTGCATCAAAACAGATGTTTGATAACATGTATAAGGAAAATCTCACAAAGAGTTGGTCACATTGGGGCCGGAGGAACAGGTGTCGTGCTGTCCTCATGGTGAGCACAGACATAGAACTTTCTAGCCATTGTTTTGTGTCCGGTCTCTGCCTCCACACCGTCAGCATTGGAGCCACATAGCTTTGTTTAAGGGAGCTGTTCTGTGAGATGTAAGATGGCATCCACCCACTGGATGTCAATATTAATCCCCTGTCCTGGCAACCAGAAATATCTTCAGACATTGCCAAATGTCCCCTCAGGGCCCAGATCACTCCTACTTTAGAAACCCTGCCCCGGAAGAGGAGATAACCTGACCTGGAACGGGCAGAACATAGAGGATGAGAAGAAGTTAAACTCCAAGATGGTTGAAGGCTCGACAGGTGAAGGGGCAGCTCGCTTCCTCCAAGGCATCTGTCTCTGAAAGACAAGGAAACCCTTAGTAGATCACACATAGGGAATGTCCCCTGGGCATGCAGCAGACAGCTCAAACAGGGTGCTCCAGAGCTGAGTCCCTCACAAAGCCAGAATCCCAGCAGAGGCAGTGAGGACAGTGTCTCTGCCTGCCATCTGTCCATCGGGGGAGGGGTGGCTTATTCCTCACTACAGTGTGGAGCTGCCCTGAAAGACTTCAATCTCTCTTTTCTGTCTATCAGGAAAGTGGCATTTCCTGATCACACTGACTTAAATTTATCCACCTGAAAAGAGTCTTGGGATGCCTCTAAAAGCAAGGAAAATGGGAAAATTGAAAGTTCATTTTCCATTCTAGTAACATCTACACAAACATAGGGGAACTGACTTTACCATTTTTTTCTTTTTTTAAAGGCAAAGCCGATTGACAACAGCAAAGCTCTTGTGACTCGCAGGTGCTCAGGACAGAAGGAGCTTCTGGATGAAGGGGTTCAGTGACCATGTCTCAAACAGCGAAGATGGCAGACCTGGTGCTCCCCACCTGGTGGGCCAGGGGAAACATCTCTGAGAGGGAAGACAGCTGGCACAATCAAGGCGATTGTGACGGTGTTAGTCAGCTTCTCATCACTGGAAAAATGCCTGAGGCCGAGAACTTACAAGGAGGAAGTTTATTTTGGGTAAGTTTCAGTCTGATCTGTTGGCTCCTTTGCTTTTGAGACTGTGGCAAGGCAGTACATCAAAGTGGGAGTGTGTGCGAGAGGGAGAGGCCAACCTCATGGCAGCAGGAAGCAGAGGGAGGGAGAAAGAGACAAGGGCACACCTCCAGTGACCTCACTTCCTTCCACTAGGTCCCACCTCTTAAAGGTTCCACCACCTTCCAATATTAAAGACCAAGCCTTTAGCACATGGCCTTTGGAGGACAGTTATCCACACTACAGCACAAAGTATGGTCCAAGTAAGAGACTATCTGCAAAAAGAAGAAAGAGAAAGAAAGAACAGAAAGGAAGGAAGAAAGAAAGAAAGAAGGAAGGAAGGAAGAAAGGAAGGAAGGAAGGAAGGAAGGAAAAGAGATAGGAAAGAAGGGAGAGAAAAAGGAAGGAAGGGAGAGAAAGAAAGTGAGCAATTTTCATACATCAAAATATTTTTAAAAAAACACAGAGCAGATCTATCAAATTGCTATCTTAATTTGCTCTGTAAGCTAGAATAAGAAATAATGACTATTCCTGGGAGGAAGGAAAAAAAGGAAAAAGTCTAGGGTTCTTTGGTCTCAAATTAATTTTTTTTAAATCTCTTGAAATATTTTATAATTGCTGGGATTCTTTTTGTGTCTCACATTCCACTTTGTCTTTACGTTTAGCTCTCACATCATGGGGAATCTATTTTGTGCATGGTGCATGGTAACGCTTAGGTAAAAAACGTCTCCTCACAGCCAGAGGGCCTGCCTTATGAATGCTGAGCTCTGCAGCTTTTCAAGTCCAGGCCGCAGGTCCATGTACCACCCGGCACTCAGGAGGCCTTCTTGCTTAGGGAAGAGTACACTGAGACCATCCTTAAAGCTCTAGTCACCTTCGTGACTACGGATTTCATGAAAGAACATATTCTCTTTTGGAAGTGGTTCTGGAGACAGAGTTTTGCTAGGTTGACCTGGCTGGCCTCAAACTCTTGATTGCCCTGCCTCTACCTCCCAAGTGCTGTGATTATAGGTGTATGTTACCAATCCAGCAAGATGCTCTTACACATTCCCTACCCCTGCATATGGCCTCATGCTCATGAAAGTACACATACGCACACACATGCTCACACCATGCAGGTCCCTCAAAAATTTACGTCCATTTGGACCCTCAGAATGTGACTTCAGCTGGGGAGAAGATTTTGCAGATATAATTAGCTAAATTTATTGAGTCCATATGGACTAGATTAGGGTAAGCCTAATTCAATGACTCATATCCTTATAAGAAGGGGGGAAAAAGACCCGAAGGAGGAACATATGTGGCCATGGAGATTGCAGCTGGAAGCCAAGGACAGACAAAAATGCTGGGAACCACCAGAAGCCTGGGCAAGGCAAGGAAAGAGTCTTTCCTGGAAGCTTCAGAGGGAGCATGGTCTGCTGATCCATCTTAATTTCTGAGTTTTGGCCTCCAGAACTATGACACAATAAATTTCTGTTACTTGTGAAGTTTTGTTACAGATGTTCTAGGAAGTTACACACCCAATACACACTCTCTCCTCCTCCCTGCTGACACCTCAGCCACCCCAGTCCCCTCCATTTCATTCACACTCTCACACAGGTGAGCTACCAGCAAACTCATCTTCCTCTTAAACAATGCCAAACTGGCCTTCGCAAAATGGACACTGACATTACTCCTTTCTTCTAGAACCTTCCAATTATTCACTGAACAGATTGTCTCTATGACAACCATGACAGCCATGGTGGCCGCCATGTGAGGCTGCTAAACCACACTAACCTCAGCCCCTGGGCTTCACCCCAACCACTTTATTCCCAATTCTCTGCACCTTGGTGGGCTTGCCCATTTTACATGAAGCTTTGGAACAATCTTGTGTTAGTCTGCTATGGCAGATACAACAAGATACAATAAGAACTGGTTGGTTTAAACCAACAAAAATGTGTTGTCTCGTAGTTCTGAAGGCTAAAAGTCCAAGTCAGGGGGTCAGCAGGGCTGTGAGGAAGAATCTGTCCCAGACTTCTGGTTTAGCTTCTGGTGACATCTGCAAATCTTTGCCAATCCTTTCCTTCCAGATATGTCTTTTCTATCCCTGTGCCTGTCTACAGATGCTGTCCTCACTATTTCTACATCTTCCCAGATCCCATTCTCTCCGTGCGTCTGTCTTCTTCTATAAGGACACCAGCCATGCTGCATTAGGCCACCCTAACTCAGTGTAACTTCATCTCAACTTTATTGCACCTGTGAAGACCGCATTTCCAAGTAAAGTCCCACTCACAGGTATGAGAGGGGCACCTCCACATATCCATCTGCTGGGGACACAGTCTACCCACAAGACTTCTGGTGTGTCTTTCCACTTCGGGATGTCATGCACAATGTAAGGCCCATTTCAAATATGAACACATTTGTGCAGACTTTCTGGTCTCTCTGAATGAGTCAGTGCCACAGGGTCCCAATCTGTACAGAAGATGGGGCCAGTGGCCAGGAGGAGGCCTGGACAGCTAACAGCTGAGGGATGTGGAAAAACACTGTCATCAGGATTTCATGCTGACATTCCCCCCCACCCAGGCCCCACTGAGAGATTCGTTTTGGAAGACAAGGTGCTCCAGAAGAGGAAAGAAATTCAACAGCAGCAAATAAGCCTGTTTACGAATTTTCCCTGTGCAAGTGTGCATCAAACGCACCTGCCCTTCACATGGAAGTACTTACCATCTCTCCTGGGTGATTTCCAGGGGGCACAGGCCGTGCAGGCAGCAGCTGCTCAGCCAGCCATTCAGGGGGTGACAAGCAGTGGGAGGGCTGAGGGAAAGGCCAGAATTACAGGATGAATATCTAGTAGGAGTCGCTGTTACCTAGTCCTGACTCATCAATAGCTATGTGTCCAGAACATACCTGGAGAAAAAGCGAACATCTGGGTGGAGTTCCTAGAGTGATTTGACATTCAGCGTCCAGGGAGGCAGATACGGTTAGTGCTGTGGAGAGTCACTTACCTGCCAGGGTTGGGCTTATTTCCCAAAGACAACCATGACCCACTGTCCAAGGAGCTCCCCCCTCTTCAACCTGCCCCTGGAGCCATCCAGGCCTGACCTCGCCAACTGTCCTAGTGCTCATTAAATTGGCTAAAACTTTGAAAGCTTGTACCCTCCTTTGCTGTGCGGAAGGGTCACTGTCCCCGACTTGCAGGCAATGAAGCTCAGTGAAGCTATTAAGGTCTCTGCACCTTAATTTCCTCATCTATAACACTTTTAATAATTAAACAACAATCAAATAAAAAATGATGACTTTTGACTGATGTGGTTTTTTCTTACCTATAACCTAGACCCTCCTTTTTGTGGATGGTGACTCAGATGACCTCTGCATTCTCTGAAGCCCTCTGGGCTGGGTGACGTCTCAGGCACTCAGCTCAGGAATGCTGCTCCCCAACCTTCACTGACGCTGCGACTTTTCCTTTATTCTACCCCCACCGAAATCTCCCCTCACAGGCGCTTTCTTGCGTCAGTACATTATGACATCACCTTGCTGGTCCGTGAGCTCCAGAGGCACAGAGACTGGGTATAACTCAACTGCATTCCTCTCTGAAATGGGTGATTCATGTTTGTTGATGGAAATAAGGAATAGATGGACACCAGTCAGAATAGCCCAAACTTAATGCAAGTGCATTCAGGACAATAAAAGGGACTATCTGATAGAATGAATAGACTCCTGAGCACTGAGAACAAATACCCTGAAAAACCATCCTATCTGAGCTGGAAGGCCATCTGCGAGAGACCCCCACAGTGGTCTACATAGTCCCACAGTTACAGATGTAAACAAAGAGTCCCCAGTGTCAGAGACAATAGATTCCATTGCAGTCACAACAGAAAGCAGGTGTGTTGTGCCAGCTCCCGGGCTCCACACCCCAGGGTGGGATGGTGGCCCGAGGTGGTCGCCCTTCCTGCAGGGGACGGCACTGCCGCTGTGGAGCCTGGGGAGCCCCGGCTTTCGAGTGAGCAGTGAGCAGCTTGCTCAGCATTCTGGGCCACCTGGGCAGCAGCTGGTGATCTCTCACTTTAGAACACCAGCTTCAGAAACAATCCTGCCTCTTGGCTCAGAGGGCAGAACAGACAAGCGCTTGTGATTTTCGATTCACTCTATAAGACACACAGGACTGCAGGGGGGGCAGGCACCATGCAGTGGAGGCCTGGGAGGCCACCAGGCCTTCAGGTCTGATTCCAGGCAGGGCCAGAGGGGCCGAGGCACGAGAGTTTCAAACCATTTCTCCTTCAGTTCTCCAGAGAAGGATTTATGCAGTAACAACAGAGAACCAAAAGAACCCCAGGAGGCCTGTCAGGAACCAGGAGGAGGAATCCCCAGGAGGCTTCTGTCTGGGAAGTGGAGTGACAAGGGTGCCAGGGATGAGTGTGTTCAGGGAGCATAGCGGAGGCAGTAGGAGGGGTGAGGTGCGGGTGGACGGCGCCATCAGAAATCCATAAATCTCATCAGTGTGGGGTGCATGCTGGGCACCCAACTTTGTGGCCCATCACCCCATCTCCTCTGTGGCCTGGGGGACCTGCCAGCTGCACCCTATGGATGCATGGACTCTCCCCCTTGAAAACTACACAGCACAATGGGCCCCAGAGCACCCCCACCCCCTCCTCCCTGGCCCCTTCCCAGCAGCCTCCTCTGTGCATTACTGCTCTGGAGGCCAGACCACTGAGGCCATGTTCCTGGGGAGCTGGAACCAGACCCGAGCCAGCCTGGAGCTCCAGACCTGCAATGAGAAGCTAAATCCCCAGAGCCTTCCACTGACCTCACCCATGAAACCCACCCTGCACTTCACCGAGATGGACCTGACTCCACAGAACACGTCTGCAGGTGGATCCAGGGACAGGACTGGGGCTTGCCTCTGTCCTTACACTGACACATGTGGCTTCTCACTGCCTGTTGAGGGCCATGTTGTTCCTCTACTTGCATCACCATGGAGACCACTAACCAGATCATCTGTTAATTTGAAGGAAACATCCACCTTCCTATTCACACTGTGCCTGTGCCCCACTGAGTCTGACCCACTGCACCCAGCATGTCTGCAAGCCAGCCCTCCACTCCCTTCCAATTTGTGGCAGCAGCAAGGGTCCTCACTGCCCTCTGCCCACATGAGAGAGTCTTTTTAAAAATTTTAACATTTATTTGTTTATTATTCATTTATTTGTTTATTTACTTATTTTGGTGCTATGGATTGACCCCATGACCTTGTGCATACCAGGCAAGTGCACTGCCACTGAACTGCACCTGCAGCCCAGGGAACAGTCTTGTATGGATGACGTCTCCTCCCAGAGCTTGTTCTACTTCCCAAAGCTAGGTTCGTCTTTCTAGAAACAACTTTTCCTATCACATGTCCCCTCAAGAGTAAAGTTGTTGGAGTATGGCTCAGGCCCAGCAGAGGTCAGAGCATTGCCCTGACACCAAGTGGGTACTGGGGACCCACTAGACCAGGTTGGTATAGTGGCCAGAGGTGCCAAAGAAAGACCTCGGGAGACCTTCTGCAGGAAACAGGAGAGGGAAGTTTTATTGGGTTACTCCCCAAGTGGAGTGCAACCAGCAAGCAGGCCCTGTCAAGTGCTCAAGTGCTAGCTCTAAGCCTGCAGCATAGAATGCTGCAGTCTCACTGGTGGAACAGCTCAGCCTTAAAGGCACAGCTACAAGCAGTTGGTGTTCTGCTGGGCTGGAGGTCCGGTGGTCTTGACTCTCATAGCTCTCCTTCTCTGCCTCCCTCCTTCGCAAGGGTGGAAGGAATTGGGAGGTTCTTAGTGGCTTGCTGTAGCCTTCAGCACTTCGGGGCCCCTGGTCTTGACGCATTGGCTTGTTTGGAGATCTTCCTCTGGACTGGGGTGTGCTGGATCAAGGTGATGGGGTCCGGGCAGCAGTTGAGGGATGGAGAACAGTGGTGGAGTGAAGGGGGTCCAGGAGCCTTGCTTATATAGGGTCCAGAGGGGGGCGTGTACTGGGGTTAGCCAATCAGGGCACATTCCTGACAGGTACAGCAGGTAAACTGTCATACCTGCCAGGTAGGGGCAGTTAATTAACTGAGATGCTAGGGGTAGCCAATCAAAATTGAGGTGGTTGAGGCTGGTCAGGCTGGTCAGGGACCATCTTTGCTCCCTTGATGGGAGGGGTAGGAGTGAGTGAGTGGGATGTGGCACTGGGGTCACCTAGAGGTCAGTCCCTCATTCTAGTGTGAGGGACCCTAGTTATGGGGTGCATTTAAAAAACCCCCAACACAAAGTAAACTCCCTTTAGTTAGGATGAGTTTTGTCTAGTGACCAGAATTTCATTCATGATCTGATAACAGGAAAGGCACCTGAAATTGTGGTTCCAAGGAAAACTGACAGCAGATGATCATAGTGCCCTTCCCACAATGCAAGCCTTCATGTGGTGGGGGCGGGGAGTGCTGAACAGAAGGAAAGACCTGTGGGTCTCCAGGGAACCCACAGCAAGCTGGCCACCACCCTCAGCTCATCCCCTGACACCCCCTGCGCCATGCTTTTGCACATCTCTTACCCCATGACTTCCGCACAGCTGCTTGGACCCTTTGCATGAGCACCATGCAGTTCTCTGGCTCGGGCTGCAATGGGAGCATCCTCCATACCTCCTTCTCCCTCTGTCCTCACAGATCAGTTCCATCAACCATTCAGAACCCAGCAGGGAAAGCAACCCTGCCTCCTCCTCTGAAAGGCTTGTCCCCTCTGGCCTTCAGAGATTGCTTCTGTAATTCTCAGGTAGACTTAGCTTTACATTTTGCAGATAGATAACTTGGTTGATTTACCTCTGCTAGGAGTCTGTGAACCCCCATCCCATCTGTTTCTTTCTCTACCCAGGGTAGGTCACACAGGACCCAAGACATGATCCATAAGTAGCTTTTCTATGTTTTGCAGTTAAATCCTGGGCCTCACACATACTAAGCACATGCTCCATCCCTGAGCTGCACCCCCAACTCCTTTTTAATTTTTTTGTTTCCGGAGTCTTGCTAAATTACACAGGCTGCCTCTGGCTTCAAACTTGTGATCCTCCTCCCTCAGCCTATCAAGTTGCTGGAATTACAGGGATATGCCATGGCACCTGGCCCTATACACTCTTTTGAGTGCATGAATTAATAAATAAATGTCCCATCACCCTGATTAGGTCCTAAATTCCTCTAGGACAAGAAAAATGTTTTTTTTTCCTAGTTTTCCAGTATCTACTCAAACATATTAAACAAAATGATGTTGACCATTGATGAAGGCATTAGCCTCTTTCTAAGATCAGCCACTCTGCAAAAGATAATATTTATAAACTCGTACTTGTGTTCTTAAATGGCAGCATGGCATTTTATTGCTCCGCTACTTTTTTGAGAACAACGGCTCTGTGAGTTGTACGATGAAAATGCACATTATCGAGGACTGGTACATGCAGGGCCCCAGAACTAGGACGTGAGTCTGCAGGGACAGGCGCTCCTGATGGCTTGCTTTGGGAGGCTTTTCCTTCCATACCACGTGCCACTAGGTGCCAGTGTTGTTCTACCAAAATGACCCTCCAAAAGTACAGGTGGTCCCCACTCTTGAAAGTGATGGCTTTCAAAAGAAACTAATGTGGCAGGTCTGGTAGAGGAACGTACTGTTGTAAGTTATGTTTAGACAGGTTTGGCATCACCATCATAAGCAAATGAAAACAAAGATTGACTGAAGGGAAGTACAGGTGCTTATTATGTAGTGCTAATCAGTTTAGAGACCAAAAAGGAAGAATGAGCCCTGTTGAGATGCTCTTGACCTTGCAAAGTAGGCATGCTCAGTTGCTTATTAAGTGAATGCAAAATGAGCTGAAAGTTAGTACTCAATTTGTAATCTTATTGCACAAGCAACATTCTCTCTCTGTCTCTTCCTCTCCCTCCCTCAATCCCTGTGTGTGTGTGTGTGTGTGTGTGTGTGTGTGTGTGTGTGTATTCCCCTTTGAGCTTTCCAGTAAAATTTGCCACACATAGCAACTTAGACTGCAAGTAACTTGTTTCAACATATCTTGTACCTGAATATTTGGTCTAATTATAATCAGTTAGAGGCATGTTGATACCACACTCGCTCGTGTTTCTAATAAACTCTTTGGCTGTGTTTTGTTTCTGTGCCCTGGTGTCTACAGAACATAATGTGATTATTACTTGTGATCAGTCTGTGACCATAGTAGTTGCAAGAGGTGCATAACTCATGATCAGAGCAATAACTCCTGCCAAAAAGGTGAATAAGTGAGATCTGATGTCAGGGGAAATTAAAGCAAATGACAGTTACCAAAGTGTGTGTGTGTGTGTGTGTGTGTGTGTGTGTGTGTGTGTGTGTGCGCGCGCGCGCGCATGTTGATGAGGGAGAGAGAATTCATCCTGAGTGCAGTACATTATTAATATAGCAGCATAAAAATATATACATACTAATCTAAAGGATAATAAAAGTGAACATCATGAGTCAACACGTTCATTATTAGATACAGTTGTTCGTGACTTACTGCACTTCAAACACAGCAATAAAAGAGTACTTTGCTTTATTTGATTCAATAACAAAAAAAAAAAAAACACTTTTTGTAGCAACTGGTTTTGCATGCTCCCAAAGAATTAAGTTTTCTTGACAGAACAACAGCAACAGCAAATAGCAGCAAACATTTTTAATACCTGTGGCCAATTCAACAATGACAAGCAGAACTGCCTGCACAGTGTGGCTTTTTCCATCTGTCTCCGGTAAGCACATTAGGTGAAGCTGTAAAAACACAAAGAAATTGTTTCAAACTACCCAGTGAAAGAGACAATTTCCTCAATTTAAGAATTCCATCAACCCAGGAAGATTCTCATTCTTACATCTTTGAATAGTGTCTCTACTAAGTCTTTGTAGTTTCTTCTCTGATATATAACAAAATGTATATTGAATGCTCCCATTGTCCCTATTTTACTCATTATTTGTGCTTGATTTATGTATCTGTGTATGCAGGCATGCGTGTATATATTTAGAGGGGATTTCTCTGTGTAGCACAGGTTGGCCTTGAACTTGTGATCATCCTACCTCAGCCTCCTGAGTGCTAGCATTATAGCACACACTACCACTCTCAGCTGCTACATTTGTTTTTTTAAAACAATATTTCAATACCTTTGCTTATATTCTAGAAATAATTACAAACAAAAATTTTGTACATGTCAGTACTTTTCAACTATTGTCCATAAATAAAGTTATCAATAATAACAATAACTCACTTTTCAAGGAACAAAGTAAGACAATGGAGACCTGGGGTGTGGCTCAGTGGGGGGCATTTGCCTCAGGTGCCTGAGTCCCTGCAGCCCTGGGTTCCATCCCCAGCACTGAAAAACAAATAAGGTAGAAACAGTGCTGAACGGAGAGGGCCCATGAGAGTAGACATGGCCGGAGGAAGCACCTCCTCAGTGGTCTGCACTGTGCCAGAAGCTCAGGACAGACTCAGGACAGACCCTGCATGACCCCTGAATGCAGCAGTTTGTTTAGCCTTCACTTGCTGAAGGATACCTGGGCTGTTTCAAGTTTGAGAAGGGATCCTTTGTGCCCATGTCCCATGCAACCCTGTCTCAGTGTTGCAAAGAGTTCTCAGCAGCAGGCCCTCTAGTGGCCTCTTGGCTCTGGACATGGAAAGAGAGGCTCAGCCTGCAGGAGCTGGTGGTGACTCTCCCTGGGCCATGTCCTTGTTATGGGGGTCCCTCTTGGTGACCTGGGTATCTCTGAGAGAAGACAGCAGTGTTTAAACCAGGGGCAGAGGAAGGCAGACCCGCCTGCTGTTGGTCCCACTTGAGGCAAGTACTGGGGACTCAGTTCAGTCCAGGGGACTATAGGGCAGCCAGAGCTGCCTTCTGTGCCGATCTGGTGCTCCACAAGTGCAGGGAGGGGTGGTCTGCTTATGCTGGGTGGGAGGAATTGACACCTGTGTCTTGTTGGGCCTGCAGGCCAGGACCCCTGGGAGAAACAAGTTCTCCTTCCTCTGGCCCTTTCCAGGCTTGTCCTTCAGTTCTCTGCCATTGCTCCAGGCCCTATGGTTATATGAGTATGTTTAGTTAGTTTTACTTTTGTTTTCAGGTGACAGAATAATTGTATGTGTTTCTCTTTATAGGGCACTGTGTGACGTTCTGATATGTGTGTATGTTGTGCAATGTCAGTTAGCAGGGAGCCATTTCCACCATCTTCTTTGAGCCACCACAGTTTGCTCATACATTTTTAAATAAATAGGGTGGACAATTCCCTCTAGAAACATAACTTTACAAAACTCCCTGGAGGTTATAGGCAGCTGATCATCGTGGCAACTGAAACAGTTAAGACAGCCACAGAAAGCAGCAAGGCTGGCTCTTATTGGGTGGTTTGTACCAAATGTTTGGAAACATAGACTTTTGGTCTTACACAAGCTTTTCCAAGAGAATAAACACCAAATAGGGCAAGTGATTTTAAGAGTATAGGACAATTGTAATGTAAATCCCAAATGTAGGTATGTGGCAAAAAAACTATGGATCAGAATTATTTATGGGCATAGATGTTGTTAGGTGCTGTCGAGTCGGTATCCGACTTATAGCGACCCTCATAGGGTTTTCAATGGCTAAGTGCTTCAGGATTGCTTTGGGAGTGGATTGCCAGGCCCTTCTCCCAATGGGCATAGATAGAAATATCCTAATAGAATTTTTGAAAAAAAAAATCAGCCAATAATATATTAAAAAGATAAAATCCAGGTTGAATTCCTCCCAGGCATGTAGGACTGATTTCAGGTTAGACAATCTAGTTCTCTGATCACTATTTAAAGATCAAAGAGGGAAACCATATGATTTTCATACCTTCTGCAAAGAACGCTTTGGTATGGAAATGGTAGGAGCCAGTGTAATAAGGTGCTATCCTGGGTATCAGCACGCAAAGCTACTGCATTCCAGAGGAGATACTAAGCCACACGTACATCTTTTGAAGGATGCACCCCATGATATTTACAGCGCCCTTTAGTCTTTTCAACCACAAAGGATTAAAATTGGGCTACACCGTGTAGTATTCCATGTGCCTGGAGCAGATGAAAACTGAAGAGTCATTTCTACCTCAGATGACTAATGCTGGTAATAATTCAGAAATGGTTGCTACAACCTCATGTAACACTGTTTCATAAATCATGAGCCAAGGTAAGAACTTCTACAAAAGAAAGTGTTGGTTCAAATATGGAAAAAGGAGAATACTAATACTATACAAATAGCTCTGGAAAATGAAGAGACATTTAGCAGTATGAAGTATGTTAGAAAATACACCTTTGGTACAAACTGCTATGTGTGTTTCTTCCCCGAGGGACAAACATGGACAGGAATGTTCAGAGCAATGGCACAGATCATGGCGACAAACAGAAATGCTCTCAGGATGCAGCATCAGAAGGCAGCATAAGCCAATGGATGTATCTTCCTTCCAGAAATACTGCGAGAATGAGTGCCTTAGATATACTTGTATTCACGGGGAAACATTAAAAACAAAACAAGAAGTAAAAAAGTCAAAAAAAGAACTATACAATAACCTCAAAGAATATATTGATCTCAAGGCAGAGATGGTAATAACAGCAGAAAAAATAAAAGATGCAAAAGGATATACATATCATGATATTATTCTGCAAATTAAAAAATATACAAAATGATCGTGCATGTTTGCAGATTCACATGTGTGTGTTTGTATCTGTATTTTTACCACGGATCCAGGTCACTGCTACCTCTGCACCTACAGCTCCCCTCCACCCTCCTGTGAGCACTGCCCCCTGTTCATGTGTGACATCATATGTAAAGTGCATAGAAAGAAGGGAGGGGCCGGTCTTAGAAGGCCATGTGGAAAAGATCTTTGTAATATTTTACTTTCTAAGCAGTTGGGGGGTGCAAGTGTGCTTATTTTATTATATTATGCTTTTTGTGTGTACATACCTGACATATTTCCTAATTCAAAGACAAAATAATTGTCAATTTGTAGCTACTATTAAATCCACGAGAGAAGGACATGGCAATCCACTCCCGAAGCAATCCCGAAACGAGCCAATAAAAACCTTATGAGGGTCCCTATGAGTTGAACTAGACTTGACAGCACCTAACAACAACAATTAACCCACAGTCCTACTCTCTAAAGAAAAATTATCAGCAATTTCCTATATATGCCTCTAAAGATTTTCATTACACATACACCTTAAAGTTGCTCCACTTATACCACAATATCTCTCTCTCTCCTCTCTCCCTCCCCCTGTCTCTCTCTCTCTCTCCCCCTCTCCCTCTCTTCTTCTCTCCCTCTCTTTCCATCTCTCTCACTCTCTTTATTTTTACCTACTTAAGAAAACATATTGGAGACACTCATTCTAAACTCTGCTTAAAAACATTTAGCCATAGTCCCTCAAGTTGCTTCCACACCAGCTCATGTCAACACATTCCATTCTTGTTAATATCCACGTGGATTTTCATGGATTTCCTAGATCATGACTAACTCCCACTACTCTATGATCATCTGGCCATTAAAAGTGTTTTGCTATTACAAAGAAAGCTCCTCACTCTGCACACTCTTGTGGAAGTTTGCAGGTTAAGTTCAAAGTGGACTCACTGTATCACAATAGTTTAAACCTTAATGGACATTAACACTAAGTGTTATACAACATCTTACATACTGATGAGAGATAGATAAAATGTTATTAAATCATTGTGAAATTTAGGATTTTTTTAGTGAAGGAATAATTTCTCATAAATTTTATTTTTTATAAAACTATCCATATAACTGGCCTCATTCTTATTAAGGAGAAATTCTGAAAAATTTTCCAATTTTTCATTCTCATTCTTGCTTTACTTATATTTTATTCTCCCTTCTGGAGTGATTCTGAACATTTATAGTTCCCAAGTCATATTGAGGGTTTCATATTTATTTGCAGTCAGCAATGCCTATAATTATTTGACATCAGTGCCATTTCTATTTCTCTTACTTCCTGTTTTGCACAATCCATCAAACTGATCTGCTTTTCTTAAGTAAATGACAGCTTAACTCCTTTAATAGCAGGGTTTTCTTTCTCACCTGCATCTGCTTTTCCTTCCCCCATGAGTATGTTTTCAAAGGGAACACTCAGCCCATCCATCTCTGTCTTGCCCATTCACAGCCTGCCCCACGGAGATGCTCAGTAGCTCTCCATACAGGATTTTTCCACATTGTCTTTGACATCTAGCTTGTCAACTAATCCCTGTCTTGTTTTATATCCTCAAATAAGGACATAAATCCTTTCAGGCTTCAGCTAATAATGGTGAAAAGATTAATATCACTGGTATGTGAAATCTCAGTAATTCAAGAAACGTTGTTGTTGTTGTTGTTGTTGTTGTTGTTGTTGTTGTTAGATGCCACGGAGTCGTGTCCTATTCATAGCAACCCTCATAGGGTTTTCAATGGCTGATTCTTTCTGAATTGCTTTAGGAGTGGATCGCCACTTCCTTCTCCCTTTTTTTAAGATGCTGGGGATCGAACCTGTGTCTTCAGACAGGGTAGAACAGCATACTACTAAGTAAGCTAAATATACTATATGGAAATTGTATTCATTACTCCACACCCCAGAATTGCATCAATCCTAAAAGCTGACTCTATCATCTCTCTTCTTGAGGTTCACAGACTGATGTTCAATTCCTGACCCCCATTGACTTGTGAGGTGACCTCAGACACATTCTTCAATATGTCTGAACCATATGATCCTTTGGGGAAGATCTAATTATACTTGTAAACATGGAGAACATACATAGCTGGGCATCTGTCAGGGACTCAGTGTATGCATCAAATTTCTATTTTAATTACCATTGAATGAAGAGCTTTGCAAAACACTGTCTTAGCATCGTTTTCTCTTGCTCAGAACTCAGGATTGAAGCAAAGTGGAGGACGTGTTGATGATCCTGACTTAAGCAGTACACATAGTATACATATATCAAAAGATTACATTACAAATAATATAAATATTTGATTTTGACTACCCAATTAAAATAACATTCAAAATCTCACTCCACTGCCCATGAATAATTTGAGCTTTGTGGTCTATGATACAACAAAAATACACGGTATGCTCATCTGTTCATTGTATTCAACCCAGCTTTATCTATTGCTAGTAACAAATCGCCACAAAAGCACAATTTCCATGCCAAGAGTCCCAGCACAGCTTACCTGGGTCTTCTGTGTGGGGTGTACAACTAATCTGGATTTGACCAGAACTCTCCCCTTTTCTGACCCAGAAAATTCTTCATCTCAGGATGCCCTTAAAGCCCCAGTTATAAAACTGAAATCCATACATTTCCACCTTCCCTCAGTTGGGGGCCCTTGAGGACACGGGGGTCACCTGTCATTGTGGGAGCCACAGTGCTGGCTGTGCTGAAGTCAGCTGAAGGCTCCACAAGATAAGATCTGCTGCCAAGACCCCAGTTAGCAGTGCTCATTTCCAGACAGCTCTTGGCAAGTTGCTTCCCCCTGTCCTTTGTGACGGAGGCCCCTCCAATAAGGAAGTTGCTTCATCAAATTAGCAGCTGAAAAGGCAGCAGGGGTAGTTTGTTAGCAAGACAGAAGCCATTCTCTTTGTGACCTGACACAAAGGATATGCTAGGCTCTGCCTGGTTTTGTTAGAAGCAAATCACCAGGCCAGCACATTCCAGAGAAGGCATGACCTCCAGGAAGTGAGGATCTTTGAGGACCATCTTAGAAATCTTCCTGACACCCCTCTACCAGGAACCCCATTCTGCAGCTATCCTGAGACCTCAACTTTCCCAGGAGCCTTTCAGGTTATTTTCAGTTTTGTTCTTCACTGACGCCAGTAATGTCCTTTATTGCTCATGTCTGACTAAAATACACATATTCCTAAGTACTCAAATCTGGTTTTATCCCCATTTATAATTACCCCTGGTCTTACCTTCAGTCTCATATTCTCTAGGCATTATTAATTATTCAACCCTTCTTTTCTCATTGCACTGAGAGCATTCATCTAGTGTCTATTATATTATACGTAATTATGTAAATATTTTCCTCTCTAGACAATTAAGTCTCCAAAGAAAGGTCTTTTAAATTCATGCCCAGAAGACCCTCTTTCCCGTTGTCTCCATCCCCATTAAGCACTCCCGCAGAACCAACTAACAGAAAGTAAGACTCTCAGCACCATTCATTCCACCAACGAGGTCCTGCAAGGAGACACGTCAGGGCAGGAACGAGTCTTGGGAGGGCAGGCCAAGTGGCACGAATACTTCAGAGGACCTCTCAGGAGGCAGCGGATTACGTCAGGGCAAGTGATTTAATGCTGAGTCACCTGTGCTGACAAGAGGGTCACACCCTACTACTTCACCTGCTTTCCATGTCCTTGGGAGGGAAAAATCCCAGGAACTGTTAAACCCTGTGGTATGATTCTGAGTAACTCATCCCCGTGGTCGGAGTCACGGCACACAGGGTGGAGAGGTTTGGCTGCTGTTGATAGACTATTTACCGATCAATACAACCATTCCTGGGTGGCTTTGTTGAGACATGCCAAGTATTAACGGAGACATAGGAAAGATTGACTGCAGTTTTCTTTTCTTACTGAAGATACACATTTGCAAATATTTAGTAAAAGAAAGATATTGCTTTAAAATACCTCCACATACACACATTTCATAGACTCTTGGATTTAGAGAAGAGCCCTAGGCTTCAAGTCGACCAGGGATTCTGAAAGAGAACGCCTCTCATGGGTGTTTCTTAATAGCTCAACTTATCTGACAGAAATATGATTGCATTTCCCCTTGTCACTGATGCCAGTAATGTCCTTTATTCCTCATGTCTGACTAAAATACACATATTCCTAAGTACTCAAATCTGGTTTTATCCCCATTTATAATTACCCCTGGTCATAATGAAATTATGAAAGAATATGCCTTTTCCAGTTCATGTAATAATTTCTATTACACAGAAGTGCATTCGTGACTACAATTATGTGCGTAGGTTGTTTTCAGAACAAGTTTATGCAGACTTCAAAAAGTCTAGACTCAAAGGGATATGAAATTTATTTAAATATGATTATGGTTACAGTCTATGCTACTTCTACACTCTAGTTATAAAATCACTAGTTAAAAATATCTCAGCCAGCTCTTAAATAGATGCGTGTTCATGAATGCATTCCAGGAGCTAGGTCTGTTCTTCCAAAACATGAGGGGAGCCAGGCATGTGAGATACCTTTTAGAAAGAAAACACAGCAGGACAGCAGCCAGTTTCATTTCATCTAAATTGGGAGGCAGTATTGTACTCGAAGACAAGGTCACTTTCACAGCTGAGATTGAGAGTGAATTATCAGAAGGCTTAAGAACCTCACAGGGCACATTGTCCAGTGACTTACCAGCAAATAAGCATTAAAATAGGACACTCAAGTTCATGATTTAAGAAACCAATATTTGGAGATGTCAAAACAGGTAACTCGATCACGTGGGGTCACTCACCATCCAGTATTATTTGTGAAAAGAAGCACTGATCTGTTGAGCATGTTCTCAAACCCCTTCAATGGAAGCACATGGGATGATAGTATCTGCAGAAACACAAAAAACACCATCTCCAGGTTTAGATGCCACGCAGGGTAATAGTGTCAGCGTTTGGACATGAGTTTACTTGGGTAGGTGGACAGAATTCTCAGAGCAGACTCCTGGCTTGCAAGTAGTGGCGCCATGACATAAGCCTAGAGAGACACCAAGAGATCACTCTAAGGTGGTGTGAAATCTTGATTCATCCTCTGTTGGAGAGATGCTACAGACTGGAGCCATTTAGGGAAACTAGAAAAGAAATAAAGTTAAGAATGTATCTTTTTGTACCTGTCACATTAGCTCAAGTTCAATTTTGCCAGTCCCAGCCAAGGGGGCCCTTCCCTATGAACACGTGCAATCTCCTGTTCCTGTGAAGCTGTTGGAGGATGGTCTGAGCCCAAGCTATTAGTGAAGGGAAAGAGCTTTCTGTCTTCTACAGAAGAGAATATGCTGATGTTTTAGATCTGCAAGCACTGATTTGTGATTTTGCATTTTGTACTTTATCCTGAAGACTCCTGTAAGATTTTACATGAGGACAATTAGTACATTCCTTGTTGATTAAGTATCATATTGCACAATCACCCTGTGTGGAATGGAGCAGCTGCTGAAGAAAAGAAGAAAGGCTAGGGATGCAGCTCAATGGTAGAGCACTTGTCTAGCAGGTACGAGGTCCTGGGGTCTATGTCCAGCATGGTCAAAAAAAGGTGAAAAAAGAATGAGGTCCATGTACATACATTGAAATATCTCTAATATAATATTTAATAAGCAATACTAGTGTCAAATATATAAAACATGTCAGTACATAATATGAATGTTATTATATATTAAATACAGATATTAAAGTAAGCATGTGTTTCTGCTGATGTTTCTGACTAACCCAACACCATAGTGTACACTAACACTCCACTTCATTGCTTGGTTCTTTCCCTGCCAATGACAAATCTGAATCTTATAATCTATTTGCTTATTTGTTCAACTCAAGTCTACATGTTGAGGCACCTCAAAATTGTTATCCCATATTCCTAGGAGCAAAAAACAAGTGCAATAGCCTACAGTTTAATCCTATTGACTCCGTGTTTTCCCTTACTGTGTCCAGTCAGTACATGGATTGTTTTACAAAGTTGCAGTCATCTTCCTGACCCATGGGAGATGCATTCCAAGGTCCCTAGTGAATGCCTGAAACTGTGGATACTACTGATCCCACATGTACTGAGGTTCTTCCATGCATGCCTACCTATAGCAAAGTTTACTCTATGAGTTAAGTGCAGTAAAAGATCAATAACAATAGCTAATAGCAAAACAGAGCAATTGCAACAATACACAAATAATAAGTTTGTGCTTTGGAGACATTCTTAATTAAAGCAAGGAAAATCTGGACAAAAATACTACATTACTATGACCATCCGCTTGATAATTTACACAGCTACTAAGTCTCTAACGGGCTGGGATTTAGTTTAGTCGGTAAAGTGCCGCTCTGCAGTCTCAAGTCCCCAGTTTGATTCCCAGCACCACAAAAATGGGACAAGGACATGGCAATCCACTCCAGAGGCAATCCTGAAACAGTCAGCCATTGAAAACTCCATGAGGGTCGCTATGAGTTGATGAGTTGGACATGACTTGACAGCACCTAACAGCAACAACAAGTCACTAACAGCCCAGTAGCATGTACGGCGTGGATACACTGGACAAAGCTGATTCACACTCAGGCCAGATGGAGCAGGATGGTTAGGTATTTTATCGAACTACTGAGAACAGTGTATAATTTAAAATGTAGGAATTTTTTTAATTTCTGGAAATTTCCACACAATATTTTGGACTGTGATTGACAGCAGGTAACTGGAAGCACAAATAAGGGGAGAGCAGTGTACTTAGTTCGCTCTTTATTTGGATGCAATGAAGCTCATCCTTTGTTCCACACAGTTCTGCAGGTTTTGCCAAATGCCTAGACTCCTGTATTCACCACCAGAGAACCATCTAGAACAAAGCTCTGGAAACTCATCCACTGCCGGAGACTCCAGCCACACACTCCCCCATGACACTGCTGTCCACTCCTGATCGGTAGCCCAAACCCACCATTCTCGTTATAAACATCCTCTCTTCTCCAAACCTGGACAAAATCTCATCGGATTTTTTTTTTTCATATCTTTTTCCACAATGTCATGTGTGTAGAATCAAACAATAAAGCTTTTGGGGGTTGGATTCATTCAGCACTTAAAATTTATCCATGTTCTTTGGTAAATAAATATGTATTCTTTTCTATTGCTAAGTTAGTCTATTGTATGACTGTACCACAACTGGTTGATCCAGTATTTTACTGGAGGATACCTGGGTTGTTTTTTTTTTGGGGGGGGGGGTTGATTATGGATAAAGATACTAAAACATTTGCATAGAGATTTTAGTGTGAATAAAGGTTTTCTTTATTTCTGCAAGCGCAAGCACACCAGGTCTTTGGTAACTAAATGCTTAATTACAAGAAGGCTGGCAGCCCTAGCCCTGTGGTATCAGATCTCGGAAGCCAAGCAGGGTTGGGTCTGGTTAGTACTTGGATGGGAGACCGCCTGGGAACACCAAATGCTATAGGCTTGGGAAAAGGACCTCATAACCCACTCCCAAAAAATCAATCAGACATTGAAAAGCCCATGAAGAGCAGAGAAGCACGACAGTAGTGTTTCATCTGTTGTATTTAAACAGTGTTTTCTCATTGTGGTTCTAATACATGATTCCCTAATAATCAGTGCTGTTGAGCACCTCTCATGTGCTTTATTACCTATGTTCAAATCTTTCACCCATTTTTATCATGTGTTCATTTGTCGCCTTATTTTATTTTTCCTTGTGTTCGGGAAGTGTGTCCAAAACCCTATACACGATTTGTAGATGTTTTCTCCCAGTCAGTTACTTCACTCTTCATTCTTTTGACATTTTTAAAATAAAAAATTTTAATTATGATAAAATCCAATTTATCATTTCTTTCTTTTACGGAACATGCTTTTGATGTTGCATTTAAAACCTCATTACAAAATCCAAGATCTTGCAGCTTTTATGTTACATGATTTACAATTTTATGCTTTATTTTTAGGTTAATAATATATTTTTAGTTGCTTTCTTTCCTCTTTCTTTCTCTTTTAATGCAGTACTGGGAGGTTGAACCCAAGGTTTTGTGCTTGTTAAGCAAGCACTTTACCACTGAATTCCCCACCCCAGCCCTTTTTTTTTTTATTTTGACACAGGGTCTTGCGAAGTTGCAAAGGCTGCCTCTAGCCTTGGGCCTACAACCCCCCAAGTCCCTGAGATGACAGCTGGGTACCAGCGCACCCAGCTTTGCTGTTTCCTTTTCATCTGATGTTCCAGCAAATTGATTGAAAACATGCCAGAGTGATGGTGCATGCCTGTCATCCCAGCAATTCAGGAGGCAAAGGCAGAAGGATCACAAGGCAGAAGCCAAAGGCAAGGTTCTGTCTCAAAAAATATTGTTGTTGTTAGGCGCCACTGAGTTGAATCCCACTCATAGCAACAGTACATACAACAGAATGAAACATTACCCAACACTATGCCGTGCACACGATCTTTTTATGTTTGGGCCCAATATTGCAGCAACTATGTTTCTTCTCATTTTGAATCGTGTCACATCAGCAAAAGGAGGTCCCAGAGGCTTTACTCCTTTCCTGTCATTAAGGTCAACTCTAAGTTGAGGAGGCAACTCTTTCCCAGTCGTTTCATGAATGCCTTCCAGCCTGGGGTCTCCACTACTCTCAAGGTGGAGAGCATAGCCCACTCTCCACCTTGACAAGCTCATTAAAAATTTCTAGCTCAATTTTCATACTATCTTACATGGCATTGAACTGTCTCTTCTCCAGGCAGACAAATGTTTGGGAACCAGATCCTGCTTCTCCCTGAAGCCACCTGTCTCTTCCATTATTCATGTTAGTTATTTACCCTAAGACCTTAGTCTTCTCATGGGTTAAAAAAAAGTCCTAGTTTACAGACGGCCCAGGTTTCTTCTTCTTGTAAAATTAGCAGTGACTCTTTCCAGATCTAGTTCCCTCTACACTGGAAGGCTAGCCACTCTGTTTCTAAGTAGGAAACAATGAGGGTGGCTGTTCCTTACAGTGAAGCACTTAAGACCAGATGGTTTTTCTCAGTGTATTCCATTTGTAAGGGCACACAAGGTGGTTAATACTGAATGTCAGTTTGTAGAAAGAACACTGGATTTAGAATTGACAACCTGTTTTCAAGTTTATTTCTGTCACTTTCTATCTTTGTGAGGTTAGTTTTCCATAATTCTGCAAGTCTCGATTGCCTCCCCTGTAACATTATTGTGATTCCTCGCTAGCAATGTAAAGAAACTTTGTGAAGCTTTTTGACATTCCTCCTTTCCTTTAGTTCCTCATGCTCTCATATGGTATGAAAGATAGAAAAGTGATGAGAATTTTCAATTTCACTAAATAGAAACTTTAGGCCAAGATCATCTGACCCCAAAAGGACCGAATGGAGAAAAACTACAGCCCAGTATTCTCCTGCCTCCAGAAGAAAACATCGGAAAGCTTAAATTTCTGACATAGTGGTTGCTTTATCCAAGAAAATGTTAGAACCTCCTTTAACTTCTTGAAATAATCCTTTGGATGAGATAGTCTAAATTCTTTTGTCCCATCACTCAAGGAGCCACAGTTAGAAATCATTGTGGGAGACAAGGTTTGGGGCCACACCCTGGCTTTAAACTGAATTGCTGTTTTCAGTATCCACATTCATTTTTTCAGAATTTATAATTCAATAGCACCTTTCTTTTTTTTTTTCTTCCTTTCTTTCTTCCTTCCATTCTTTCTTTTATTTTTGTTCTATTTTTTTTAACCTAGGACCCTCACATGTACTTGGCAAGTACTCCACCACTGGGCTCCATTCCCAACCATTGTTTGTTTATTTATTTATTTATTTATTTATTTATTTATTTATCCATCTACCTATCTGATTTTGAGACAGGGTCTAAGTTGTGCAGGCTGCCTCTGGCCTCAAGCTCTCGATCTTCCTGCCTCAGCCTCTGGAATTGCAGGTGTTATAGGTGTGTGCCACTGCACTGAGCCTACATTTGTTCATTGTAGTAATAACTCGGACCTAATGAGTTTCTTACTCAGTTTGTACTTCATGGAAAAAAATAGCTTATAGATGGTTCCAAACATAAAATAGGGAGCAAAATTTCCACTATGATTTAGTGTCAAATGAAGACAAATAGCTGTGGCAATGAAAATTTTAAATATGCTCATATTCTTTGAGAGATGTTCATTTAGTTTATGTTTCTCTACATACTCCACTGTCATGAGAAGACACAAGGCCTCAAAGCCAGATGGGAACTTCAGAGGCCGTTTCTCCTCTGTCCCCTTCCCTCTCATGGGGTCTTCTGAAAATCGTGCCCCTTCCTGCTTTGGGGAGAGACTTGAAGCTAAGCAACCATGGAGACCAATGGTGTCTGCCTCACATTTCTATCCTGTGGGCTTTCTGTGAGGTTACAGGAGGAGGTTCTGAAAGTCACTTGATTTCAGAACACCTCAAGGATTCTGCCACCTAAAGAATCCCTCCAGCAGCATTCCAGTCCAGTGCAGGGGTTTTTAACAGACACAGCTTTCCTTCCACGATGTATTAGCTATTGCTGTGTCTGCACATACACAAATAACAGTTTCATACCAGTGTCATTTTAGTACCCCTGGTACTTTCTGTGTATGTCTCAGAAAAAATGAACAAAAATAGGAGCAAACCTGTGCTGAGGTGCTTCTTTAAAATGGTATTTTGAATACATAATATTATTCCATTCACTTAGAAATTTTTACAGTATAAAAGAAAAAATAAAGGAAAATGACTCATAGCTCTCCTACCAGGTATGACTTGTCACTCTAACAATTGAATTTGAATCTTTTAGGGGATATGGATATCACATTTCATGATGTTGTATTTGTTTTATACTGACAGAGGCCTAATGGCCTGAATAGGTTTGTTCATTTATGCCCTTTATGTATGTGAAATTGTTTTCAACAGAAAAACTTTTAAGGAGCTGGGTGCCATGGCACATGCCTGTAATCCCAGTGATGCATGCCTGTAATCCCACCAACTGAGAGGCAGAGGCAGGAGAATTGCAAGCTCAAGACCAGAGTCAGTTTATATAATTTAGCCAGACCCTGTCTCAAAAAAGTAAAAAAAAAAAAAAAAGGGGCTGGAGGTGCAGCTCAGTGGTCCAGCACTTGCAAAGCCTGCAAGCATGAGGCCCTGGGTTCAACTCCTAGTACTGCCAAAAAAAAAAAAAAAAAAAAAAAAGAAAAGAAATGAAAAGAAAAGAAAACCTTATAAGGGAACAACCTATTAGAGGCATGGTAACAGTGAATAGAATTAAAAGAAGGAAAGAAAGGAAAGAGGAAAGAAAAATGAAAGCAGAGCAAACAAAAAGGAACATAAAAAGGCTGAGAAACAAGAAAAGAGTTCAACGTAGTGACTTGATTTGAGAAACTGGAGCAGGCAAACATACACCCAGCCATTACTAACACAATCCAGCTCTTCCCAAATAGCAGCATGTGCTCAGGGCCAGGAGCAAAACACTGGGCCTCAGAGGAGGGTTTTGGACAAGAAAGTCCCTCTGCGAGTTCTTGGTACACACAGCCGACTTTGGGTTGGTAAAGAAAAACATCCTGGTGATTCAACAAGGTACTTTGAAATCACTGTTTTGTGCCTATTATGGTTACAACCATTTGGGTCTTTCATTGTTTCCATAAAATTAATTTTCTTGAATCAGAGTTACTATTAGCACTTTTGTTGTTGTTAGGTGCCATCTAGTCAGATATGACTCATAGTGACTCTACATCCAATAGACCCAAACACTCCCCGACATTGCCATGCACACGATCTTTTTTATGTTTAAGCCTATTGTTGCAGCCATTATGTCAATCCATCTAGTTGAGGGTCTTCCTTTTTTGTGTTGACCTGCCACTCTCCCAAACATGATGTCCTTCTCCAGGGATTGGTCTCTCCTGACTACATGTCCAAATACATAAGATGCAGTCTAACCATCTTTGCTACCAAGGAGCATTCTGGTTGTACTTCTTCTAAGACAGATCTATTGGTTCTTTTTGCATTCCACGGTATATTCAATAATTACCTCCAGTACCATAATTCAAGAGCATTAGATTTTCTCCTGTCTCCCTTATTCACTGTCCAGATTTCAAAAGCACAGGATGTGACTTAAAATACCATGGCATGAGTCAGGTGCACCTCCATCTTCAATGTGACATCTTGACTTACCAACACTTCAAAGAGGTCTTTTGCAGAAGCTTTTCCCAAACTCATTTACAAGGCATGTGTGGTGTTTATATAGCTTTTATGTTGAAAATGATGATATTCCACTGGGTATGTTTCCTGGAAGGGTTTAATGTGGTGCTAGTGCTTCCTAAATTATCCATGAAGAAAAACCAAGTTTATTGGTTTGGGTTTTGGTTTGGTTTGGCTTGGTTTCTCTTTTCTAATTTCCAATTTAATCTGGACAATTTTCATCTAAGATACAATTTCAAGTAGCTATAGATACTTCTAAACCCTTTCCATTTCTGTATCTACCTTGTCACTGAGAATAAACAGCACCAACCAGCAGAGCCCGTGCCTGGTAGTGCAGTGCTGCCTCTGGTTCACCCCTGCTTCACATCAGGATTCTTCCAATTGACCAACACCCTGCGACCCTTTTCTCTCATCTACTGATATGCAGGCAGAATCTCAAGGCAGAAAGAAAATCTGAGGAAAGTTCTCTTCAATCCACCTCCTCGAGAGATCTTACCCCAATAGCTTACATGAAACTAATCATCCCCCCAAATGTCCTGCCTTTTCCAGAGTGCAATAATTCATGGAGGAACCCATTACACATTGTCTATAGTGCTCCTTCGCACTCCTTAGCTCACTCTATTGAAACCAAAACCACAGAGGAATTGAAGGGGACAGATCATTTATTATCCCCACATCACCGCTAATAGAGCTACTTTGTAGGCAGTTCACCCAAGGTCTCCAGCACAGCAAGCACCAGGGCCAGGGTTGAGGCCTAAATCTTGGCGGTTTTCTTTCCCTGAGACAAATCAGGCTAAGGATGGTTGAAGTTTGGGTTTCTACCCTTGAAAACCAGAACTGTACAGCGAGCATCAGTGCCCAAGCTGCAGAAGAACTCAATTATTCATGTACTCCATGCGCCTGATTCTGTGTTGTACTTTACAGTGCAGATGTTTTTCAATCATACAACATAAATTTAGTGCTAGGTCTTGGGTAGATGAAACAGTTGGAAAATTTGCCAGAAATTCCCCAACTTATGAAATTGGTTTATCAGTTGCCTCAGAAGAGGCTTAACCTGTACGTTCTCGCCTTTCAATGCCTACAGAGCAATCAGCTCGCCCCTTGAGCACTTTCAGAGTGCTTCTAAGCAACACAAGGCTCCCTACATCAGCACCTGATCATCCTCCAGGGCCTCTACCTTCCCTCCCTCCTGGTGTCCGTCCTTCTCCTTCCTCACAATGCAACACTCTGCTGCTCTCCTTTCCTGCTCCAGCGCATTGAGAGATGGGCTGTTCTGCAGAAGGGGCTCTCCCGACCCTCTTTTTCTTCCAGTCTCTGTCCAGATGGCCTTATTGTCTCTGTTTGCTAAGCCTTCTGTGTACACTGTGTCTGACTTATATAAAGACTTGACCTTCTGTGTACCTTGTATCTGCCTTATATCTGGTCTTCACCTTTTCCAGAGTCCAGGAACCATAACTTCATTGTCCAAGTGTATTTCTACTTAGATCCTCATCCATAACTGGGCTCAGCATCTTTTCCAGCCAGCATGTCTTCCCACAGGTCTCTTATTGTTAGCCTGAAAGCTGACCTCCTCCTTCTCCCACCCAACGCTGTTGTGTTGTTGTTGTTAGGTGCCATCGAGTCGAGTCCAACTCATAGCGACCCTATGTATAGCAGATCGAAACACTTGCCAATTCTGTGCCAGGCAAATGATCTTATTTACGTTTAAGCCCACTTTTGCAGACACTGTGTCAATCCATCTGGTGGAGGGTTTTCCTCTTTTGCGTTGACCTGCCACTCTCCCAAACACGATGTCCTTCTCCAGGGATTGATCTCTCCCGACTACGTGTCTGAAATATGTAAGATGCACTCTGGCCATTCTTGCTTCCAAGGAGCACTCTGGTACTTCTTCTAGGACAGATTGGTTGGTTCTTTTCACAGTCCATGGTATATTCAATAGATGTCTCCAGCACCACAAATCAAAAGCATCAATTCTTTTTCTGTCTCCCTTGTTCAATGTCCAGCTTTCACAACCATATGATGCCACTGAAAATACCATGGCATGAGTCAGACACACCTTCGTCTTCAATGTGACATCTTTGGTTTTCAACACTGTAAAGAGATCTCTTGCCACAGCTTTTCCTAGAGCAATGCATCTTTTGATTTCTTCACTTCTGCTTCAATGGCTTTTGATTATAGAGCCAAGCAAAGCAAAATCTTGGACAAACTCAATCTTTTCTCGATTTAATGTGAAGTTGCATGCTGATCCAGTCATAAGGATTTTTGTTTTGTTGATGTTTAGTCGTAACCCATATTGAAGGCTATGATCTTCGATCTTCATCAGTAAATGTTTTAAATCCTCTTCACTTTCAGCAAGCAGAGTTGTGTCATCTACATAACGCAGGTTGTTAATGAGTCTTCCTCCAATCTTAATGCCACGTTCTTCCTCATAAAGTCCAGCTTCTCGGATTATTTCCTCAGTGTATAAATTGAAGAGATAGGGTGAAAGTATACAGCCCTGACACACACCTTTCTCAACTTTGAACCATGCAGTGTTTCCTTGTTCTATTCGAACAAGTGCCTCCTTGTTCATGTACAGTTTTCTCATGAGCACAATTGGGTGTTCTGGTATTCCCATTTTCCGAAGTGTTATCCATAAGTTGTTATGATCCACACAATCAAATGCCTTTGCATAGTCAATAAAACATACATAGACATCTTTCTGATATTCTCTACTTTCAGCTAATATCCACCTGACAACAGCAATCATGTCCCTGGTTCACTGCCCTCTTCTGAATCCTGCTTGATTTTCCGGTAATTCCCTGTCTGTATACTGCTGCAGTCGCTTCTGAATGATCTTTAGTAGAATTTTGCTGGTGTGCAATGTTAATGATATTGTCCGATAGTTTGCACATTCAGTTGGATCCCCTTTTTTGGGAATAGGCACAAATATGGATCTCTTCCAGCCAGTTGGCCAAGTAGCTGTTTTCCAAACCTGTTGGCACAAACATGTTAACACCTCCAGTGCTGCATCTGTTTGTTGAAACGTCTCTATTGGTATCCCATCGATTCCTGGAGACTTGTGTTTCGCCAGTTCTTTCAAGGCAGCTTCCACTTCGTCCTTCAACACCATTGGTTCCTCTTCATATACAATCTCTTGGAATGGTTGGTCATCTGCTAATTCTTTCTTGTATAATGACTCTGTGTATTCTCCCCATCTTCTTTTGATATTTCCTGCGTCATTTAATATTTTCCCTGTAGAATCTTTCACTACTGCCACTCAAGGCTTGAATTTTTTCTTCACTTCCTTCAGCTTGAGAAACACAGAGCATGTTCTTCCCTTTTGGTTTTCTGCCTCCAGCTCCTTGCACATGTCATTATAATATTTTTTTTGTCTTCTCCATCTGCCTTCTGAAATCTTCTGTTTAGTTCCTTAACTTCATCATGTCTTCCTTTTACTTTGGCTGCTCGATGTTCAAGGGCAAGTTCTACTGTCTCTTTTGACATGTAATTTGGTCTTTTCTTTTTTTCTTGTCTTTTTAAGAACTTTTTGCTGCCTTCTTGAATGATATCTTTTATGTCATGCCACAACTTCTCTGTTCTCCTATCATTTGTGTCTAATGCATTAAACCTATTTTTGAGGTGGTCTCTGAACTCAGGTGGGATATACTCAAGGTCATACCATGGCTCTTGTATACTTGTTCTAATTTTCTTCAGCTTCAGTTTGAACTTGCATATGAGAAGTTGATGGTCTGATCCACAGTCAGCACCTGGTCTTGTTTTGACATTTTGTATAGAGCTTTTCCATCATCTCTTTCCACATATGTAGTCAATTTGATTCCTGTATGTTCCATCTGGTGAAATCCATGTGTATAGTCTCCGTTTATGATGTTGAAAAATGTATTTGCAATGAAAATGTCATTGGTCCGACAAAATTCTATCATGCGATCTCCAGCTTCATTTCTCTCACCAAGACCATATTTTCCAACTACTGGGCCTTCTTCTTTGTTTCCAACCTTTGGGTTCCAGTCACCAGG